>CALNXI010000661.1:41430-66975 GCA_942486025.1 Porites evermanni | reverse complement strand
TTTGTTTAGAAAAGGGAAACAGTTGCGCAAAGAAAGGGGGATTTGGGGAGTTTGCTTAAAAAAGGGATAAAAAAATTCAGCTGACCTAGGTCTAGTATAGGTTAAGGGTCCCGGGGTCCCAGCGGCCCACCCCCCCCCAAAATTTCCTAAAGTGCCCCCCCCCCCCCCGGGAGTGTACTATCTTCGGCTATTTTGTTTACATTGGCTTCCTAATTTCAGCTTCCAATAATCGGATATCACCAAGCTTGTGTCAACTAATCATTTGATGTATCTAAATATACAATAATTGGTCTAGAAAGCATTTAAAATTTTCCTCCAAAAATACTACCATAATAAAAGAGAGCTGATAGATAACACACAGCTGTATTCTTAACCTATCAATTAGCTTATATGTCTTACATGAAGTCATGATGGCCTAGCTCGCATATTGACATCCCGGTTAATAAAAGCTGGATCACGCGCGCAATCAAAAATTGCAAGGTGGCGGTCCCGTATTCGTTATATTTATTTATCGAGGAGTGACCACAGACCGAATGTTCATTGACAAATGTAGAAAAAAACTCGGAAAAAGTGAGACAATTTGTCCTGACTTAGTGGCAATAAAAGCAATAGCAACACATTATTCGCAGCATGCCAAATTACAAACAGTCCGATGAATTCGTTCAGTGACAATTAGAAGCACGACACGTTCCATCAAAATCAATAAAGTTTATGAATTAAGCGCTTTCAAATTAAACCAAATTGAACGAAAACTGAGAATATTTGTTCTAAGAGCTTAGTCATTGCTTTGAATTCTCCAAAACCGGGATCTTTTACTGATGAAGTGGCTTTTGAAAACAATAAAATCTAACTTACATGTAGTTCACGCAGCTGCCATTTCTTAAAACAGCACTTGTATGGATTGCGAACACTTTGTCGAATGATTGAAGCACAATAAAATATCGAATGGGGCGTTATTAGGCGTAAAGCTCGTAAAAAATTTTAGTTTAAAAATAATCTGAAAAAAAGTAAAACCTCCTACTGAAGTAAAGTGGAATTCCTAGAATCATTCAAGATGGCATCGATTGCGGTGGAATTTGAGAACAGTATGGGCAGGAGTCATCGCTTAACTCAAGTTATTTCAATCAAAGATTGCTTAAATGCTTACCCGCACGTACAAATCTGACAAATACATTTCTTCGTCATCTTGGAAACCTTCCTAGTTATTCTTCAGAGTGAAAGCAACCTCATGATTCTTATAAAGATCTTTCCCGGTATGTTGCTTCATAATACACAAACTTATAGCTTCAGTTGCTATGGCGACTGACTGCTAAGTGATATATTCTCTCTTGGGATTTGTCACGCCTGGCCCCATAAATTGAATAATCTTGTCCCTTTATTTGTTTGAAGTCTGTCAACCGTATTATGATTAATTTCAAATATTACTTTTATTAGAAAAAATATTTGAGGCTATTTTTACATTTAATAGCACAAAATTCTCTCGTTCCCCTCGGCACTCTCAAACATTTTTGCCAGAATGAAAATCCATCCCAATGTTGGCTGTTTCCGAGGAGACAGTGGTAACCCTGCCCAAAGATCTTTCTCGTAGAGCATACAATACTACGGAAAATTGCCCTTCATTACCCTCTTTCTCCCATCCGAAAGAAAAATTTGTCGCAGCTTTCAGCCAATCTGTGAGCAGTTAGGATTATGCCTATGATTAGAGCTAAATGAGTTCAGTCAAGGAACTGCGCGGGGTTGCCATGTCCTTTTATTTTGAAACGCAAACGGATCCAACATAAGTTTTATAATATGAAGCGAAATGACCCGATACAGTAGAACCTCGATAACTCGAATTCCCCCTAACTCAAACTAAATTTCTTTTCCCTTGATCTCAATTTCACTGAAATTTATCCCGATAACTCGAATTCTCCGCTAAGTCGAACTGTTTTTCTTTTCCCTTCACATTGAGTTCGAGTTTAATACCGGGATTCTACCGTAATTCCGGAATTTCGCGAAGAAACCAGCTAATCTTAAAAGAAAAGTCAAGGGATTCTGAAACGCTTTATAGATCTCAAGTTTATTGTTTGGTTTACGCTGGTTTCAGAAAACGGAACCACGTTTATTGACACTTAGAACTTTTTTCAGGTCGACTGCCGGTCAATGTTTTCAAAACACTAAATGACCGGCAGCCCGTTATTTTCAATAAATTTGACTTATCTAAGAATCCCAGCCAATCCAAACTTCATATGGAGACTGAGAAAAGTCGAGCGATCCTGAAATGCTTTATAGATCTCAAGTGTAGCGTTTGGTTTACGCTGCGCTCAGAAAACGAATAGCTGGATTTTTCCGATTTGTCAAATTTACTGAGAGTATTGACTGCCGGTCATTTCAGTGTTTTGAAAACCTTGACCGGTTACCGGACACATAGCCACAGCGTCGCATTTATCATTTTGTTGATAAAAGAAATTTACGGAGTACGTGACCAAGGAGCCATAATCGAGAGGCAACTGTGTTCGCAGACCACGAGAGCTACCCATTCAGTTGAAAAGCGGTCGTTAGGCTCGTAAAAATACATGCCAGGGAGTTTGACCCTAGCGCAATATGCTGACCGCAATATTTCTAGGAAGGCGGCACCGAAAATTACACTTTAGTTTCACCCTATGTGAAAAACCGTCGCTCAATAAAAGGCATATGTAGCTGAAACGCTTGAACAGTCAGCCAGATCTTCTCGGTTAAAGGTGAATTAACCTGCAACTGTGCTGCACTTTTGACGTCATCGGTTGATTAATCGCAAAATTCTTCCGAATTTGGTCAACAGTAGCTGGTTATAAGTCCTGGGTGTTCTGGTAATTTTCTATCACATCCTCAAGCCTTACATATCAAAATGCTATGTTCTCCTCAAAACACTTAAAAAGGAGTGTTCAAAATTTGACAAGCAAATAAATCATGCAAATATTTTTAAAAAATGTTGGATAAGCCATTAAATAATTTCATACAAACAATGCTAAGTTTTTCTCAGTTTTCACCACTGCTAAATAAGTCCCTTGGAGCCAGCTCTTTCTCTACATCAAATGACATATTCAACAAGTCTAGTCCTCAAAATTAAAGGTTATATGATCTACCTTACATGACACTCTGTATAGAATTTTTCAAGCAATGTAGCAATTAAATTAAGCACCATTTCACAGATCAGAATAATGAGTTGGACTCATCCCAAGTAAGTGTACTATCTTCGGCTATTTTGTTTACATCGGTTTATTAATTTCAGCTTCCAATAATCGGATATTACCAAGCTTGTGTCAACTAAACATTTGATGTATCTAAATATACAATTTCTCTAGGAAGCATTTAAAATTTTCCTCCAAAACTACTGCCATAATAAAAGAGAGCTAATAGATAACATACAGCTGTATTCTCAACCTGTCTATTAGCTTATATGAAGTCATGATGGCCTAGCTCGCATATTGACATCCCGGTTAATAAAAGCTGGATCACGCGCGCAATCAAAAATTTCAAGGTGGTGGTTCTGTATTAATTATATTTATTTATCGAGGAATTATTTATCGACCACAGACCGAATGTTCATTGACAAATGTAGAAAAAAACTCGGAAAAAGTGAGACAATTTCTCCTGACTTAGTGGCAATAAAAACAATAGCAACATATTATTCGCAGCATGCCAAATTATAAACAGTCCGATGAATTCGTTCTGTGACAATTAGAAGCACGACACGTTCCATCAATAAAGTTTATGAATTAAGCGCTTTCAAATTACACCAAATTGAACGAAAACTGAGAATATTTGTTCTAAGAGCTTAGTCATTGCTTTGAATTCTCCAAAACCGGGATCTTTTTCTGATGAAGTGGCTTTTGAAAACAATAAAATCTAACTTACATGTAGTTCACGCAGCTGCCATTTCTTAAAACAGCACTTGCATGGATTGCGAACACTTTGTCGAAGGATTGAAGCGCAATAAAATATCGAATAGCGCGTTATTAGGCATAAAGCTCGTTAATAATTTCATTTTAAAAATAATCTGAAAAAAGTAAAACCTCCTACTGAAGTAAAGTGGAATTCCTAGAATCATTCAAGATGGCATCGATTGCGGTGGAATTTGAGAACAGTACGGACAGGAGTGATCGCTGAACTCAAGTTATTTCAATCAAAGATAGTTTAAATGCTTACCCGCACGTACAAATCTGACAAATACATTTCTTCGTCATCTTCGAAGCCTTCCTAGTTATTCTTCAGAGTGAAAGCAACCTCATGATTCTTATAAAGATCTTTCCCGGTATGTTGCTTCATAATACACAAACTTATATCTTCAGTTGCTATGGCGACTAAATTTTAAGTGATTTATACTCTCTTGGGATTTGTCACGCCTGGCCCGATAAATTGAATAATCTTGTCCCTTTATTTCTTTGAAGCCTGTCAACCGTATTATGTTTAATTTCAAATATTACTTTTATAAGAAAAAATATTTGAGGCTATTTTAACATTTAATAGCACAAAATTCTCTCGTTCCCCTCGGCACTCTCAAACATTTTTGCCTGAATGAAAACCATCCCAATGTTGGCTGTTTCCGAGGAGATAGTGGTAACCCTACCCAAAGATCTTTCTAATAGAGCATACTACGGAAAATTGCCCTTCATTACCCCCTTTCTCCCATCCGAAAGAAAAATTTGTCGCAGCTTTCAGTCAATCTGTGAGCAGTTAGGATTATGCCTATGATTACAGCTAAATGAGTTCAGTCAAGGAACATGGAGTTCCAGTTCAATACCGGGATTCTACCGTAATTCCGGAATTTCAAAAATCGAAGAAACCAGCTAATCTTAACTACCATATGTCGATTAAGAAAAGTCAAGCGATTCTGAAACGCTTTATAGATCTCAAGTTTATTGTTTGGTTTACGCTGGTTTCAGAAAACGAAACCACGTTTATTGACACTTAGAACTTTTTTTCAGGTCGACTGCCGGTCAATGTTTTCAATGAAACACTAAATGACCGGCAGTCCGGTATTTTCAATAAATTTGACTTACCTAAGAATCCCAGCCAATCCAAACTTCATATGGAGATTGAGAAAAGTCGAGCGATCCTGAAATGCTTTATAGATCTCAAGTGTAGCTTTTGGTTTACGCTCGGCTCAGAAAACGAATAGCTGGATTTTTCCGATTTGTCAAATTTACTGAGAGTATTGACTGCCGGTCATTTTAGTGTTTTGAAAACCTTGACCGGTTACCGGACACATAGCCACAGCGTCGCATTTATCATTTTGTTGATAAAAGAAATTTACGGAGCACGTGACCAAGGAGCCATAATCGAGAGGCAACTGTGTTCGCAGACCACGAGAGCTACCCATTCAGTTGAAAAGCGGTCGTTAGGCTCGTAAAAGTACATGCCAGGGAGTTTGACCCTAGCGCAATATGCTGACCGCAATATTTCCAGGAAGGCGGCACCGAAAATTACACTTTAGTTTCACCCTATGTGAAAAACCGTCGCTCAATAAAAGGCATATGTAACTGAAACGCTTGAACAGTCAGCCAGATCTTCTCGGTTAAAGGTGAATTAACCTGCAACTGTGCTGCACTTTTGACGTCATCGGTTGATTAATCGCAAAATTCTTCCGAATTTGGTCAACAGTAGCTGGTTATGGTGAATTCATGATGCGTGTGCTTTTAGCCAATCAGAAACGGAGAAATATTTTGAATGAATAATAATGCATTTTATTATCCTTTTAGCTTTGAAAGTTCTCCTTTATTAACCCTCATCCTACCAACTTAATTTTGCATACAAATCATACCAACAGGGGACAAATGCCCAATAATGAAATCTTGTTACAGCAACAAAAAACCCTAATTTCGTAATGGTCACGTGACTGATGACGTAATCACCCTAGATGTGACATGAGAAGATATTTTATGGCAAATTTTATCTTGTTGTGGTCTGTCAGTCTTCTACGTATAAAATTGTCAAAGTTATAAGGGCTTAAAAAAAAAGCCTCAAAGGATTCTGGGATAATTTTTATAATAGTTATAATTTACTTTAATAATTAATATTAATTCTACGACTTATCACTTTTCAGGGAGTATATATTTTCTCTCTCTTACTGACCCAATACCACACTCACTTTCGAGTAAAATTATCAATATTTCCACCTTCTGAATGCCACATTCAAAAAAGGTTATTCGACAGCGCCAAAAAATATTCAAATCAAGCCATTCACGGACTACATCAAGGGCTCCTACGGATTGCCGGTGTCTGCAAAACATATCAATGTTAATCTAAGTTGTGGTATGAAGAATGTATTAAGGAACTTAAAGGCTTAACTGTGACAGAATGCGGCACAGTTAACTGCACTGAGTCAAACTAAAGGAAAATACCTCGGATATAATCTAAACTATTAGTCAAACTATTAGTCAAAATTAGCAGTTCTTGAGATACAGACAGATGCGTTTAAACATTAAAGGCGAGTGCACAAAAACCGGGTGTACCTTAATTTCAACAATCAACACCGATGACTTTCATTTTGAAACTAACGAGGCTTTCTTTGCTTACGATGTATATTTAAAAGTTTGCCCTTCAAAGTAAGCAATATATATAATGTTTATATAGGTACTGAAATTTCGTTTCAAACTAGGAGCACGCATCCAACTCTTTTTGGACATAAGAAAGCAATCAGTTGCAGTAGGTGTGGACAACCGGTTAAGCAATTAAAGCCAGTACCTTTTCGTGCTTGGTGGATTCAGTTGGCCTGATGCAAAGGAGGAAAAGATCATGACATATACATTATTCGGCCTTTGGCTTAGTTATAGTGATACAGACTCTCGCACAATGAGATAAATAAGAAGGGTATACTTGCTAAATTAGCCGCCTAAATTAATTAACAATTGGTTTTATTTGGGCTAGATAAAATAATTGAAAGGTCGGCGTGCTAATGAAAGTACCCGCCACATTTCAGTCTTGTCCACTACCTTTAAAAACTACCTTTTGGTTTCAGAGGCAGTTTAATATTGCGTTCCGAAAGGTCAGAAACAGAGATTACGCAGCTTATGAATCAACAAATTTATTCCAAGTAAGGCTTGAAAGATACTTCAAATCAACGTAACTGTAGAGCACCGAAAGTATAGGTTTCGTCGGGCGGAAAAACTTTTTCAGTGTACGGTTTGACGTAGATCTATGAGGGAGCCTCGTGATTTGTGATCTGTCCTTGCTCTAACTTCAGGTAATCAGTTCTTATTTACATTTTGAAATGTTTTGTTTTTTAAGTGCATGAATTGGTTTAATGCGCAACTACTGCCGCCAAAGTGCCTTGAACCCATGTTGAACCGATTGGGTTTTAAAGCTCAGTTCCGTTCCCGCTGCCACAACTTACTTCTTGGAAACTGTATTGCCTAGATTCATTCTAAAGTTAGATTCAAGCCGTATAGTGCGTTTAGAAGGGTTACAATTATTAGAAAGTGTGTTTGTTCATTGTATACCGTATTTGTTCATTTAGCGTGGCAGGATCATCTGAACCCGAACCGTGAGTTGCATTTGACCAGACTGTTTTCAGGCTTTTTCTGTGGAAGTGCTTCCTTCATGTTTATTACGAATCATTTCAGTTATATTGAACACAGACACATTCGCCGCAGCGGCTCTGCTCTTCTAAACAAAATCATAATAAAATTATTAGACCCTTCTCCTCTAAAACGTGACCTCTCCGCTTTGTTAGACACACACTTCATGCGAAAATAAACTTTGCCCTCAGTGTTTGACAGAGTCTCATTCAGGATGCCGACTGAGTTTGGTGTAATACGTTAAGACTTTGGAAATAGTTTTGCATTTGTTCAACCTTATATTCATACAATTCGAGACATTAATTAATGAACAATGATGTAATAATTTGATGACCTGACACATAAAGTGCCCAAAGACTAGCTGACTGATATATTTCAAATAAATCTTCGAGTACTCTGATTGTTTTTAATTCCAGTGCTAAAAGACGATAAAATTAGGTAAGTTTATAAAACAAAAACAAGGAAGAAGCTGCCGCCGCCCATATATGCCGTGTATCTCTACATCTCAGAGCCCACTTGTTTGGTTTATTTCAGATTGCCCCCCTCTTTTGTTTTTTTTTTCCTTCGCCTTTACCTTTTTCAGTACGTCCTCACTTAGTTAACAACTGTCACTTCCTGATCACTCTGCTATTAAAGAAACCGTTATCAACTTAAACGAAATTAAGGAAAGAGAATGCCAAGGAAAAGAATCAACTGTCCCATTTTTATCAAATCGGCAAAACCTGACCATTCAAATACTTAATTCTGTCCACAAAATCATACATAAATATGAATTTTCGATGCAACATCAGGGTTTTCACTCTGGTCGGGGCTTTACGTTACTTGCATAGTTCCCAGTTCATTTGTCATCCATGACATAATGACCAGGAGATATCCCTGCACGGTTAATCCTAAGTACAAGTATCAGGCGTTTCTGGCGGAAAAGGATGAGAAAAAAGTGAAATCCTCTCCCATAACTCCTATGGAGGGCCCCACCCCACCCCCAGTGGGGCAATTACTGTTAGCTATCAAGATTCAGTCACTCGACCGTCAAAAAGGAAACAAAAAGGATGCGATAATTCCAACTGCATCCATGGGATCAACATAAGAAACTGCCCCACCTACTCCTCCCCTAACCTAACGTTTCGCTAAACATTGGGTTGAGGCTGCCATACAAACTTTAGCGTTTCGCTCTTTTTGCAGAGGTAAACTATGGACTTTTTCAATTTAATCAACGTTGGTGGAACTAGTCTTTTGTGTCTTGAGTACAGTTTTCCCTTCCTAGCCTGTAGAACAGGTGTTATTTTTTGCGCCTTGAACACACGAAAACTAAAATGAAGATCCTGAAAGTATGCTGGGCTTGAGAAAATTACGCGTGTGGCCTAATATCAGGCGCAGTATCTACAGTCGTGACAGCTACAGCTAAGCCGCATTAACCTTTTGAATTCCCAGGGTTAGTTTCAAGTTAGAACAAGGCGCCATGGGAAATGGGCTTTGTTTGGTTTTATCACTCTCTTCGCCTAAAACTGAGGAGGAGGGGCTTGTTAACGGTACGGTAACTGGAAATGAAATGTTATTTTCTTCTTTACTGCGTGTAATGCTATGAAAATGACGGTGTTAATGCATTTAGCAAACTTACAAATAATTAGATATACGAATATACTAATTTAGTCAAACTCATCAATAAATCACGAAGAGAGAAAATCACTACCATACCTATCGATTTGTATAATTATCAATACTACAATGCAATTCAATACGGAACCGTAAAATTTGGTGAAATTTAGCTTTAAACTTCTTTGCGTATTGTTCATTTGAGAAGCTCAGCTATATCAGACACTCCTCTCTGTATTTCTTCCTATATCCACAGACAACTCGAAGTCGGTTTTAAACGAGAACCGCTCCTTAGTTTGACCCACTTTTCGGTGGTCTGGGTTTCGGATGAATGTCCTTATGGTTAATTAGTTTCTCCTCGTTTCTTCAAAGCTCTCTCTAAAACAATGGATGGAACGGATCTTGCCGTACGATGTATCTTGCATTTTGTAAATCATTTCATGTACTAGACGTCTCAATATCAATTAAAGAGTTTTCTTCTGAAAATGATATTTCCCTTCCAAGATAGAAAACTGGAAATCGATATTGATGTCCCAGGAGGTCCACCTCCGACTTTTTGATGGGGGTGTGCCACCCAGTTCTCCAAATTCTGACCCTGATTTCAGACCACTGTCATTTTCGACTCTGGCGTCTAAAATCCACTCCCGTTTTCAGAACTGACATAAACAGAAATTATGTTATCATTACTCAGATTAGAACGCCAGCAAAAAAATTTCTTTATAACATCCATTTCAAACTTGCACTTGCTTTTACTTTAACTTTCTTATTCATTTGGAACTGAAACGACGAATAGGTTCATACACTGCACCCAATTTCGGACCAAAAGGGGCAAATTTTCCGACCAAAATGGCGCAAAAACCATACCCTGTGGGGCGGTGCATACTTATATGATAAAGAATAAATTGCAAAACTGTGGACGAAGAACGGTCAACTTTGGATCAAAAGAGATCTACTATATGATAAAGAATAAACTGCAAAACTGTTGACGAAGAACGGTCCACTTTGGATCAAAAGAGATCTACTCAAATAGATCGATGAGGTAAGGTAAATTCAATATGGAAAAGTGATTAGTACAGGCGGTTTAGCATCTGCTTGATAACAGACCACCAAAAGGACTAAAAAGACGTCTTCCTGTTTTGACGAAAAGTTTCTCTAATTGTCGGAAGTCTCACATCTACACTATGTAACTCATCCAAGTGCTGGTCACTTTTTAATGGCTTTTAAAAACGTCACTGCTCTAGTTTTGCATATATTGTTGTTGTTGTTGTTGTTCAGAGCCCATTGCACGCGATCATAAAGTGGTTTTGCATTAAGAAGTGTTTCCTTTAAGAAGAGAACCAACATTATTCAGCACTATGAAAGAACCGTAAAAAACCGAGAAGAGTTTGCAAGAGAAAACATTAGAGACGCAGAAGTTAGATAGTAATTTGCATGTTTCTTATTCTCTAGAACAAATAGGGACTGATTTTGCGATTTAACGTTTGTAACGTACTCGAGAAAATAGATACATATATGAAAGCTGTAGTTGTGATGAAAATCATGCACGCGGGACGCCACTGCTATCATATCAGTCGACGCCATCTTCCTTAATAATCTCGCCACCAATTCTACTGTCACACTCGAGAGAGTATGTACAGGAAATTGCATCTTCGTTCCGACCTTGAAGTAAAAGATAAGGATAAAGCTCACGCGTTTCTTTAAAGCCATTTTATGAAAACAAATATTTTCATATACAGTATATCCCATCTTTTCCATCTCTTTTGCTTCAATACTTACTGAGATAACTGAAAATTGCTATCCACCGAAGTTTGTAATCAAATCACCCCAGTTTTGGAATAATCGGTGTTATCGATGATTTGTTACCCTTTCATTAATACCATTTGAAAAAAAAGTAATATTAATAGTAAATGCAGTCTGCAAAGCAAACTAAACTGGCAGATGTGCATCTGATAAAGAAACGAGGGCGATAAAAAATTGCCGTCGTGGCAAGCGAGTCTTGACAATAAGAGTTCGTTTTCTACGAGGCCAACCACCACATCTCAAAGAATTAGCAACCACGTTGCACATACCTAAACTATTCCAAACAGAGTTAAATTTAGAATAGTTATCGTAAACGATATTATCAGTGATTTCTTGTTAACCGCTCACAGATAGACCAATGTAAGGCATTCTTCTAATCGTTATACTTGACATTTTGATTACTTTGTTACGCTGCAGCAGAAAAACAAACCAAAATTCGATTTTATCTCAGGTTAGGTGATCAGGAGTGCATTTGAGATGATGCAAAAAGGAAATCATTTGCGAGCGAATACTTAAGTGATTTAGTTATCTGACCCTTTGAAAACGAATAAGCTGAATGTCCTTGCAGATGGGCTCTCTGGTTATCTTTGATTTCCTGACTTTCCGTACGGTATAAATCGATCTGTGACGTGTTTGGGGGTAAAGTGTTATCTAAGATGCCTTCTGATGAAACCGTGATAACGAGACTTAATAAACAAGTTCTCATTTAAATACTCTGTTAAAATTCCAAGCTGACAGCTGCTGTCTCGTTAGCAGCGAGATAACAACCCCGTTGGAGTATCACCGCGTGCAAACAAGCCTTTATTTGCCTACACATATTTACTCTCTTAGCAGAATAAGAGCAAAAGCAAAGAGTTATTATTTAAAAAAATGGTTTCTTTTGTTGTGTTAGACGTATTTTAATCATTTTTATTGGTTGATTGGTTACATGGTTTTGGTTCCATGAGTGTGTGGTCTTGAAAGGTTGAAAAATGAGCTCAGGATGTGCTAATGGTGTTCTGACAAGATCTCCGAATACTGCCAAGGAATTTAGTCCAATCCACGTACGTCGCAAGCACGCTAAAGTGATTTTATTTTGACTGTGCCCCAGTAAAGATTAAAACTCTTGGATCATCACGTACACAGAAATCAATTCAGGAAAGCTAACCGACACGACAGGAAAGCTCAGCCCTCGCTTAGCAAAGAGTAAGTCATATAGTTAGTCCTTGGCCAATTTTGTCCAACTTTATACTAACAGGATTGTCCTAGCAATCTTCTTGGCACAATATACTTGTAGTACTTTATTTACCAATCCTCTATAGTAGAGAGGTTAATTCTAAGCTATTTAAAACCACCAAAAGGACTTTATTAGAGGGGTTTATCCTATAGCACGCTCTAAAAAAGTCAAAGTAAGTCAAAATAGTTCTCCAGTTTGAATCACGGCACGGCGGATTTCTATGAAATGTAACATAGTCATGCTTAGTGCCCTTTGAAATATTATACTAGTCGTTATATAAGGTCTATTAGCACTCTGCCGTAGTACATTGTAGTACAAGAACCGATGAGCGATCGAAGAGTCTCAACTTTAAACTGACAAAATTCTCCGCTCTGCTGTCTTGTTAACATGCATGACAAAGTGTAAAAGGACATATCTTCCCCCGGTTATATTTAACGCAAAAATGTCTTCTGATGACAACGTAACGTGATATGGAATCGTATTTGTCTTGATGCTAACAAGACTGGTTGATAATAGTTTACTTTTAGCTCGGGGTAGGTAATGCATACTTGAATTTTCTATATCTCTGCTGCTTTGAGATAACCTTCTTGCCGAACAACAGCCCCATTGATCTACATACAATTAAGGTGGAATCCGCAAAACGATTATCCAAAGGGAAAGACAACCAAAACAAACAAACAAACGATGGTAATGCAATATGCTGCTAGTCTTTCAGTTAGATAAGAGAACTTTACACTCACGTTTTTTACCCATAAAACTCATCCTTCTCTTTTCCTTACGTGGAACTTAACAGAAGCCTCGCTTTCGGGTTTTCGATGATCATTTCTGTTCGCCTTCTTTTTTTTTCTCGGTGGGGATTATAAGAGGCGTCTCGTTTTGGGTTTTGGGGTATTTTTTTTTGTTTTTTTGCGGGTGTTGGGGGGTGGGGGGGGAAAAGTGGGGGGGGGGGGGGGGGGGGGGGGGGGGGGGGGGGTGACAGGTTTTGATGGCCAGGACTCATGAGTGCAAGGTTTAATGCTACTATCCTCGTAAATCTTACTGATGGGTAATCACTCATCCTTTTTCAAGGGTTTAAAAAATACAGGATGTGGTGTTTCTTTTACTAGAATAAAATTCTTATTATGTCGTAACGAAAAAGATGCAAGGAAGAGAGAATCATGTTCTCCTTCGTGGGTCCTCTTTACATGATGCCTGATTATGAGCAATACATGAAACAGTTAACACAGTGACTGCTCTCGAGGGAAACAGTTAATTTTGCTTCCTGAGAAGCCGAGGGAAACATTGAGATTCGGGATTCAAGTGTTGTTATATAGCTTGAGATCCGAAGTGATTTGCTATTAGCTGGAAATTCATTAAACCTGTCTGTAACGGCGGTCGTCGGTCAACATTCGTGGGTAACAGTGCGCTGTTACCCTCTGACGTCATGGATTTTTGCAGTGTTGCTCGCTCAGCGATTTTTGCGGGAAACAGTTTCATAGACCCTGAATACAGTACTTACTTCGTGGTCTATCATCAGAAACCGTCTGACCTGATTCATTTGATGCCCTCGACTGAATTTTGCCAGAAAAATTGACTGGCGCTCTTATCTGGTCGCAATATATTCATCATCTAAATCATATTTCTTCATTTCATATCATCATCATCGTCAGCTTCACTTTTGTATGGTTTTGCATGTGTTCGGTTAAAGCAAACAATTAAAAATCGGAAAGGCACCACCCGAAAGGGCTACCTTTTTCAGACTTCAGGTACATGAAAGAGTAGAAAATTCGCTAGTTGAAGTCAAGAGAGAATTAGCTCATTATCTCTTGTTGAAGTATATGAGTTGTAAGGGAAATCTGCGATTGCCGTCTGTGAAAGGACCTAAAAGGACGTATTTTATGGCTGTGAAAAAGACAAGTTTCTTAAAAGACGATGCATTTATAATTACAGTTCTTAAAAGGAATCGGCAGGGTTCTAAACTATTATTTGAAAAGGGTATCATTTGCCAATAGAAGGTATACGAGAGGGGTCCCTTATCTGTCAAAAATGGCACACCTGTATATAAAAGGGGTAACGGGCTGGACCTCGGGGCGGGGCCTCCCCGTATAAAATTTTGTTGACAACCCCCCTCTCTTCCCTGGAAAAACAAACAACAATAGCAGTACTCAGTATATTGCTATGAATTATACTACCGGACTACCACTACTGAAAGTTTTGTAAGCAAAAATATCATTTCTCTGAGTTTGAACCGAGCTCGAGATCCGTAACTGTGAGTCACGGACCGACCATAAATCAACAGGAAAATTTTCTAGGGTTAAATGGGCGCGGGTCGTACACTACAGTGGAATTAGTAGGGCCCTCAAAACTAACCAATCATAGCGCGAGTACTAACTGAGAGATATAATATCCATTTTATTGCATAGCCGTGATCAAGCAGAGTTATAACTTAAGCTAATATTTGCTTAAGATGTAGATTAGCAGAGCAGCTTGGAAGGACACTTAGAAATGTAAGATTAAACGAAAGAAGAAAGTTATAGAAATCGGATTACATCAGATTTCATAAGGCTAGACTGAGAGCAGTCTCTTATTTTTCTTTGCAAAGTCACTGCACGAGAAACCTAAGCACGCGAGTGGCGAATTAAGCCGCGAGCCGTGAGAAACGACGGCGTCTCGTCTCAATCCCTCGTAATAACAACGTCGTGGTTTGCAATCGCGCTGGATGAGATAAGAACTAGACGGATTTTAAGGGAAAAGGCGGACTGCAAGCTGTCTATCATAAGGCAATTTGGCTGGTCACAAAATAGGTTACTGTCATTTCGGATACTCTGAATTGGAAATACTTTGCACCATTGATGTTGGTATGAAGCAAGAGCCAAGTTAGTCAATAGTCCGTCAAATAAAATACAATAACGAACGGCCTAGGGACTCGCAAAATTTGTTCGCTATAACGAGGTATCGCTATATAGACGTTCTTTTTCATGATATATTTCATTATTAGTGGGGTAAAGAAAATCGTTCGTTTTACTGAGGACTTCGTTATAACAGATGTTCGTTGCATAGAGGTTTTACTAGCTGCTGGTTATATCGCTATTTCCGGAAAGGAAGGTGCTGTTCAAATAATAAACTATCGGATGATGTTTTCAGGAAACGTTTTTTTGATACACTAGTCCAATTTTCACCTAATAATCGAAACTCTATTTCAAAGTAAGCAGACTGAAATTATTTGTTTTCCTTTCTGCGCCATGGTGTCTAGATTCGTGACATTACAAATTATTCATCAAATATTTCCTTTAGCCTTAAAAAAAAAAGATTAGAAAGCACAGCATGCTACCTAAAACGTTTAACATAACATTGCGTTTTATGACCACAATTAAGTGAAGTAAACTGAAACCACGTTTTATGCATTGTTTTAGCAAACTCGTCGAGTTAAGGTGAAAATTGCTCGAAAAAGGAAAGTTGGATTAAAAAATTATGAAGGCAAGTGCCATAAAATTATTATTTACGGATCTATACTTTCTCTTTTGAATTCGGGTTTTGAAATGATTGGCACCTGTTGAATGCCTCCTTAATGCGCTAACTGGTAAGAAATAAGTCAACTTATTTACCGCGCGTGCAATCCGTTGTACTGTGTCAGTCTTGCGCAAATCCAATTTACCATTTTGTCACAGGTCAGAACTGGATGTGCCTTTTATATCTACATTATTCACAAAAGACTTCGCAGGCATCACGCCCAGTGCTAATATCTTTAATAAAGTGCCTCTAATCATGTGCTAAGTGATTTTCTCTTCATGCTTGGCTGAATTTGTAACCGACAAGTAGTGAATATGTATGAAGTTCCTTTACTTAGCCTCCAGTGAGTTTTGTGTAACACTTAACTATTGTTTCATGCTCTGTTTGACCGCTGCCGGCAGCGTAATAATAAAGTAAGCAGTCGTTATTTTGTCAAGCCAAACGTGTTCTAACGCTAGCAGTATGTCAAGGTTGTAGCGGGATTTGTCTCTAATCAGCGACATTGACAAACTTGTAACTTGTCTATTACGAACTGTTTTATAACTCTTGGCATGGGGTTATGGCATTGGTATTTTCATTAGTTTACATTAGCGTGTAAACAGCGAGGAAAGGACTCTAACCCTACATATTACATCGCTAGCGTATTTGCAGGACGAAGTCACAAAGCGTGAAGCAAAACTCTTGTAAGTCTAGCATATGTATTCAAGTTTACGTACGGCACGTAAGACGTGACCTCAAAACTCAAAGTACGATTTTATTTCCGACAGATACAATGTTGAAGAACATTTGGTGGACAGCTTTGCTCGGTCTGCTCTGTCAATCTCATTCGCAGTCCTCTCAGGTCAGTAAGACACAAATCAGTTTTAACTTTGTTTAGAACCTTTTAATGTAAACTATAAAATACTTTCAGTTACAGGTTTTGAACCCCAAAAGAGAAAGAGTTAAACACGATTGCAAGCAATTCTGTACGCGCTTTTGTCTCCAGCGCGGTCTATTCTTCACAAATCGGCAACAAAATGGCTTAAACCACGACAGTGTTGAAAACAACCAGTGAATTAATACTGCGACAGCCAAAACGCAATCATCTGTGAACATCAGATGCCACTACGACTTCATAGCGTCGGGTTTTTTTGCTCAAATACCTGAGCACAAACTTAAAATTTGTGCTGAGGCCGCAATGTCCTGAAAATAGCTAAGAGCTGTAAATAGTTATAAATTAACCTGATAAGATCTCTAAAATTGCCCATGGCAGTATGTTGCTTATTAAAGTGACCAAATCATTCTTGACGTAAACTACACGGGATAATGACTATATCAGTACTTTTGACTGTCAATATCCTTTAGAATACAACTCTTCGGGTGGCTTAGCTTAATAACAGGTACTTTGCCCCTACAATTATGTCACAGTGTATAGAAATTCCGACTATTTCTACAGCAGACTCTTGTTCAGTTAAGATACTTCTGTTTTTAATTGCCTTTTTAGGGCACTGCCGACAAGCCATGCATTGGCTGGGGAGTCTGAACCACATGTGACATAATGAAAAGTGATGCATGATTAATGTTCTTGTAATGGCAGCTCAATACCGACACAAACCTTTTTATTGGCACAAACAAATTACTCGGTGGCAAATTAGTTGAAACCCATAGTGATATGGATGTTTTTTTTTTTCTTTTTTTTTTTCACTGATAAATCTCTTCATTCGCGGTGTAGTGGTAAGTTGAACTTTAGATGAAGACAACTGACAAAAAGGCTTGACAGAAAAGTTTAATTTAAATCAAACATTTTGTAAGGCCTGTGTTCTAATCACCTGCACTTATGTGCACTTATATCAAGCCAGGGAGGTGACACTTACAACTCACTTGTAACGCTGTTAACGCCTTTCTCGCATACTTGAAAGCACGCTTGTTTTGTCTCACAAATTCTCTACTTAGACTCTACTCCTCATGAAAGGATGGTGTCGAGAAGAAGTACCAGCATTACAAAATGTTCAGTGTTTTTCGATACCAAATTCAGAGAAACATATAACACGAATAGGGTCCTCATGGGTCAGAAGCAACATCTAGAAACGGCATTGAAGTGATGAAACACAGTGTTGTGTGGGCATGATATCGCCAAGGTCATGGTGCACCGAGGCGTTAATGATTTTCGGTCGCCCAATATAGGAAATGTTTTGTTGTACTTAAATGAACAGTAAACTCTAACACTTGGTTTATATGTTTCTCTACCTTTTTTCTCCTCTCAAACTGCCAAAATTGGCGAAATACTGAGCTTTTCCTGAGAAGCTAACGTCATCGATCGGATTCTGACGAATGCCTGATGTACAAACGAAATCCACCTAGGTGTACAACACTACGATGACAATTTTCTCATTTCATTTTTTTGTGTAGAGGGACCACTGGGGGCCGTGGGGAGACTGGAGTCCTTGCACTAAAACATGTGGAGGTGGAACGACTTCCAGAATAAGGCAGTGTGTCAGTTCATCACGGTAAGGAACTTTTGTTTAACTAACAAGTCTTTCAGCGAAATAGATACCAAGACTCCTGGTCCTATTCTAATTAAACAACAGCAATTCTGTTATTCACTTAATTATCTATCTGCTTCTGCTATGGCATTACTAGACCTGAGTAAGTTAAGATGGCTCAAAAAGTAGCGACCATAAACCTTCCCTATTTCTTTTGTAAGTTTTTGAAATCCTGAAAAGACGTAAATGAATTTTTCAAAATTTGAACTGAGACGTGCTACGAACACCGAAAGGTCCTAGGAATCTGTAAACCTATACTTTCAAGTGGAAGAAAGACCTGTCAGGTGTAGGTATTTAAAGGAGTGTTCAGGCAAATGTTTCTTTGGACGCATTTGGGACACTACTGGTATCACGGAAAGAAGCTGTGGTTCAGTTTCTTTTAGTCATGTACTCTGAGAGCAGTCTCTTATTTTCTTCAAAAGCAGTCCCATTTTGGCAAAAAGCGTTTTTCGTGCATACCCGCTCACTCCGTCTGAGAAGTCGACGTATTTAAGAGAAAAGGCGGACTGCAAGCAGTCTAGTACTCCAACTCTGTTCAAGAGCACTTTGTTCCCGGATAGCCAAATGCAGACTTCAGCTTGGGTATTTTAAAAATTCTTTTAAAAAAGACAGAAGAAAATTTTTTCCCTTATCCTGTTTAACAGGGGAACCACTCCGCCTAGATATGTGTTGAAAGTATACAGGGACAAAAGAAGCTGCCAGGGAGAGGCTATTCAATATGGCACCTGTAACACACAGGTAACTTAGTTGTAACACAAATAAATATTCACACATCCAGTGTTTTTGTAAGTAATTCGCTTTTTAAATTTATTTTATTTAAAAATTTCAGTGCAAAATTTCTTCCTTATTCAAGCGTATATGCAGCCCTTACACCCTTAAAAGGTCAAGTGTCAGTTTGTGGTAGCTGCCTCTGTTGTGCTCCGATCCGACCAACCACTTTGCCCTCTATACACGGTAGACAACATCTACTTTCTGTCACTGGGGTGTTTTAATAAACCTCCTTCACTCGAATTAAAATTCGAGTGAAAGAGGTTTATCTGAGAGAGGAAGTGCTAGATTGAGTTAATCAGTACAATAAAATTTACAGATGATATTCAGATTTTTTTTATTTTTTATTTTTTTATATTTTATTTATTAATTTTTTTTGCCGTGTGTATGAAGTTAATTTAGATATGAGCTCCATCTTTGAAAGAGTTTAGGATGCCGCACGTTAACTGTTCGACCGGCAAGATGGATCAATGGTTCTCTCCAGTCCGATGGAATCGTCCCAATCTTTCAGATTGTTCTGGCATCGCATCTGGAATATTCCGGCGGTCGAAACAATCACGACCGAGCGATTATGTGGAAGGGCCAGCTTTAGGGATAGTCGACTATCTTTCTGCTATATATCACCATGTCTTTGATTATCTAATCTTGTTCTAAAATCCATTCCCGAATGTTCATATATAGTTAGGAACGCAATGCCTTCGGTTCACGGCGCTTTTAAGTGCCATTTATAATTTAATCTACAAAACAATAATAAACACGTTAACTTACGCACGGGATAAAGAATGCAATCCCAGTTTCACCCTTCACTAGATTGTCTGTTTACAAAAATTAATTTTAGTTTTGACCTGTTCAAATAAAATTTCAGCCTTTTGTGTATTACAAAGCTTTTTGCTTTATCGAGTCCATTAACTGATTTTTTGGGTGGACCCAAAAAATTCATGGCCACAGGTGATTACGCCACTCATGCTTGACAATAGATGACGGATCAGTTTATTATTAACAAAAGCACTTCTAGGCCCAAGAAAAAACCGCATTTCATGGACGACTAAGCCTACTGACCTTGACTTTTCCGAAGTCAAATATGCTGAAAAAAAATATATTGATCTTCAATTCTTGGAAATCTTGAAACAAATCCGTGGTGAAAGTCAGAAAAAGAGCTAATGAAAGTCTCTTTCCTGTTTATTTTGCTAGTTGGAAGAAATCGGTTTAATGTTAAGGGTCGCTTTTCCCTTTATTCATAGCAAGAAGACAAGAAAGGCCATCCATCTTTTAGAAATAAATTCATGGGATGGAGTTAAAATTAAAAGTCGGCTTGCAGGTTCGAGCTTCGCTGAGTTATTTAAAGCTCGACTCTATACCGATAGTGGACCACTTAGTACCTGTTCCTGGAATACACCCAGTATTGTCGGTCAGTTTGTGGAACGGAGCACATCAATAACGTTAATTTCGAAGACTGCTAATGCGCGGTGGTTGAATGAAGCAACTGTTTCTTTTACTGCGAAGACTTAAAATGAGAAAGACACGTTTCTATGGTTCCACTGATTTATGATCAGGAAGCTCTCAAAAGTGCACATTTTTCATTGTGAGTCTCTCTATTTTGCGTTTTGTCTGCAGAATTGTTACCAAGCCCCAAAAGTCACACGTAAGGTGGCTATCAAGGCCAGAGCTGAGCAGTGCACCAAGTTTGATAACACATCGTTCAATGGATATCTTTTCACCTGGATCCCATATTTGAGAGGTAAGATCACAGCAAACGGTTCTTTTTTGTTACATTTGGCCAGGTTAGCTAAGATAATCTTGTATCAAGACCCTCAAGCTTGTTGTCTGCCGAGTGAAACTAAACCTGTGATCACGTGGTCCTTTTTTCCTTTTTCCGCTGAGTTTCGTGCTCCCCCGAAAAAAATAGAAACTGAAAGAAAGCCTGATGGCAGGTTAACTGAGATTCATGACTTTAGACTCCTAGAGCAGAAAACCTGCGGTAATCGATAGTTTACGACAGTAAACGTCTTTCCAGAAAAGTCGAAGGTAACATGAATGACAGTCACTCTACCACTATGAGACGGACACAAAGTTGAGAAAGAGGGGGGCAGCAGTGCTCTAGATCTAACGCTGAATAAAACTCTTCGAAAGAGCTTCCATTCAGGAAGCAACACTAACAAACAACCGATACAAAAAATCCATACCTTATAATTCCTACCAAGCGTTGCCTCCCTTGTACTTTTTAGGTGCATTCTAGTAATTTAACACAGTGTTCCGATAATGGGAGCTGAAATCTTTATTTTTAAATCTTAAGTGAAGACCATCAGACAAGATGAATGTCAGCTGAATTGCCTAGCGAAAGGACACATGTTTTTCCTTAAACTTCTACCTAAAGTCAAAGACGGCACACCCTGCCTAACGGACCTGAAGAAGGTGTGCATTGACGGTAAATGCAAGGTAAGATGGCTGATGTAATTATGGCGGATAAGCCATAAGCCATAAGTGTAGTTGTATCTCTTCTGCCAGGATGCCTATCATGTAGAGTCCTGGTAATTGGCTACTGCTTGTTCCTAGAACACGGGGGAATTTGGGCTCGAGTCCTCGCTGGAGAAACATATTCTAAGTCCACCTGTTGTTCAGGTTTCCTGTCTTTTGATTTCTTCATAGTTATCATATGTGATATGATTCAGTATGTATACCTCCTTGCTACCTCTCTGCCAGCAAGCAGGAAATTCAGGGGCGGATCCAATATCCTGTCTGAATGACTCAGAAACCCAGGAAAGGCGTCTTTAGGGGGTTAAAATCAGAAAAATTTCACGGAGGTTCATGCCGCCGCCTCCTCTCGAAGATTATAGGCACTCGTTTAGGAAATCGTTCAGTATTTATCATAGATCCGCACCTAGGAATTAACTAAGTTGCAAAGATAAACGTGCAAAAAAATACAGGGAGCTGTTAAACAGTCACTATTAAGCATTGTTCAACCTCTGCTTCAAAACTGAGATGCAATAATTACGTTTCTCAAGTTTCGAAGTCATGCATAAAACGCGCAACTCAGATTTTGGCGGGTCAGTGGGTTTGAAACTTCATAACAAAGCACCGAATAGTGACTACCACAGCGCATTTATTTAATACTTTCCGGCGGAAAAAGCCATTTGTTACTTCTTGAAAATCCTCTCTTGTGAATACTAATCTGCTAAGTTTTCAAGCTTAGACGTGCCACATTAAAAGTTTTCTGTCACTGGGGTGTTTTAATAAACCTCCTTCACTCGAATTAAAATTCGAGTGAAAGAGGTTTATCTGAGAGAGGAAGTGCTAGATTGAGTTAATCAGTAGAATAAAATTTACAGATGATATTCAGATTTTTTTATGTTTTATTTTTTAAATTTTATTTATTTATTTTTTTTGCTGTGTGTATGAAGTTAATTTAGATATGAGCTCGATCTTTGAAAGAGTTTAGGATGCCGCACGTTAACTGTTCGACCCGCAAGATGGATTAATGGTTCTCTCCAGTCCGATGGAATCGTCCCAGTCTTTCAGATCGTTCTGGCGCATCGCATCTGGAATCTTCCGGCGGTCGAAACAATCACGACCGAGCGATTATGTGCAAGAGCCAACTTTAGGGATAGTTACTATCTTTCTGCTATATATCACCATGTCTTTGATTATCTAATCTTGTTCTTCTTTTTAGTGCTATTTATAATTTAATCTACAAAACAATAATAAACACGTTAACTCACGCACGGGATAAAGAATGCAATCCCAGTTTCACCCTTTACTACATTGTCTGTTTACAAAAATTAATTTTCGTTTTGACTTGTTCAAATAAAATTTCAGCCTTTTGTGTATTACAAAGCTTTTTGCTTTATCGAGTCCATTAACTGATTTTTTGGGCGGACCCAAAAAATTCATGGCCACAGGTGATTACGCCACTCATGCTTGACAATAGATGACGGATCAGTTTATTATTAACAAAAGCACTTCTCGGCCCAAGGAAAAACCGCATTTCATGGATGATTAAGGCTACTGACCTTGACTTTTCCGAAGTCAAATATGCTGAAAAAAAATATATTGATCTTCAATTCTTGGAAATCTTGAAACACATCCGTGGTGAAAGTCAGAAAAAGAGCTAATGAAAGTCTCTTTCTTGTTTATTTTGCTAGTTGGAAGAAATCGGTTTAATGTTAAGGGTCGCTTTTCCCTGTATTCATAGCAAGAAGACAAGAAAGGCCAGCCATCTTTTAAAAATAAATTCATGGGATGGAGTTAGAATTAAAAGTCGGTTTGCAGGTTCGAGCTTCGCTGAGTTATTTAAAGCTCGACACTATACCGACGGTGGACCACTTATACAATACACCCAGTATTGTTGGTCAGTTTGTAGAACGGAGCACATCATGAATGTTAATTTGAAAGACTGCTAATACGCGGTGGTTGAATGAAGCAAGTTTCTTTTACTGCGAAGGCTTAAAATGAGAAAGACACGTTTCTATGGTTTCACTGATTTATGATCAGGAAGCTTTCAAAAGTACACCGTTTTTTATTGTCTCTCTATTTTGCGTTTTGTCTGCAGAATTGTTACCAAGCCCCAAAGGTTACACGTAAGGTGGCTATCAAGGCCAGAGCTGAGCAGTGCACCAAGTTTGATAACACATCGTTCAATGGATACCTTTTCACCTGGATCCCATATTTGAGAGGTAAGATCACAGCAAACGGTTCTTTTTTGTTACATTTGGCCAGGTGAGCTAAGATAATCTTGTATCAAGACCCTCAAGCTTGTTGTCTGCCGAGTGAAACTAAACCTGTGATCACGTGGTCCTTTTTTCCTTTTCCGCTGAGTTTCGTGCTCCCCCGAAAAAAATAGAAACTGAAAGAAAGCCTGATGGCAGGTTAACTGAGATTCATGACTTTAGACTCCTAGAGCAAAAAACCTGCGGTAATCGATAGTTTACGACAGTAAACGTCTTTCCAGAAAAGTCGAAGGTAACATGAATGACAGTCACTCTACCACTATAAGACGGCCAGAAAGTTGAGAAAGAGGGGGGCAATAGTGCTCTAGATCTAACGCTGAATAAAACTCTTCGAAAGAGCTTCCATTCAGAAAGTAACACTAACAAACAACCGATACAAAAAATCCATGCCTAATAATCCCTACCAAGCGTTGCCTCCCTTGTACTTTTTGGGTGCATTCTAGTAACTTAACACAGTGTTCCGATAATGGGAGCTGAAATGTTTATTTTTAAATCTTAAGTGAAGACTATAAGACAAGACGAATGTCAGCTGAATTGCCTAGCGAAAGGACACATGTTTTTCCTTAAACTTCTACCTAAAGTCAAAGACGGCACACCCTGCCTAACGGACCTGAAGAAGGTGTGCATTAACGGTAAATGCAAGGTAAGATGGCTGCATGTAATTATGGCGGATAAGCCATAAACCATAAGTGTAGTTGTATCTCTTCTGCCAGGATGCCTATCATGTGGAGTCAATGGTAATTGGCTACTGCTTGTGCCTAGAACACGGGGGAATTTGGGCACAAAGCCTCGCTGGAGAACCTTGTTCTAGGTCCACCTGTTGTTCGTTTTCTGTCTCTTGATTTCTTTATAGTTACCATATGTGATATGATACGACTGATTCAGTATGTATACCTCCTTGCTACCTCTCTGCCAGAAAACAATTCCGGCTCGGATCCAATATCCTGTCTGAATGTCTCAGAAACCCAGGAAACGCGTCTTTAGGGCGTTAAAATCAGAAAATTTTCACGGAGGTTCATGCCGCCGCCTCCTCTCAAAGATTCGCCACTCGATTAGGAAATCGTTCAGTATTTATCAAAGATCCACACCTGGGAATTAACTAAGTTGCAAAGATAAATGTGCTAAAAAACACAGGGAGCTGTTACACAGTCACTAAGCATTGTTCAACCTGTGCTGCAAAAGATGCAATACTCAAGTTTCTCAAGTTTCGAAGTCATGCATAAAACGCCCAACTCAGATTTTGGTGGGTCAGTGGGTTTGAAACTTCATAACAAAGCACTGAATAGTGACTACCACAGCGCATTTATTTAATACTTTCCGGCGGAAAAAGCCATTTGTTACTTCTTGAAAATCCTCTCTTGTGAATACTAATCTGCTAAGTTTTCAAGCTTAGACGTGCCACATTAAAAGTCCCTGAATCAAGAAAAAACTCTGTCATTCGACCCAACTTTGTTGAAGGAATCCTTCTTAATTGTGAGCTTTTTAACATTGCTAAAACTAGTCTACTTCTTTCTGTTCTAGGAGCTGCCCAAGGAATGTCAAGGTGGTGGATGTTTTGGTCAAAAGTCTAGTGTTAAACCAAAGCAAAGACGATCAGGCGTTTTTACCTCCAAAGATGTTAGACGAGGGAAACTAAGTATGCGCTTTGCGTATAATTAATCGAGTAACATATTGTTTTCCCATACTTAGCTGGTTTATTTACGCTTTTTATGTCCCAAGAGTGACCAACATAAATTTTCTCCTAACAACACCAGTACATAATTAAAAGAAAAGTTTACGAGAATAAATGCAGTGGTCACCAAAGGGAAAATGCTTTGATCTTTGAAAAATTAATTCTCTCAACTACTGAGATCAGTCTCACGGAGAATTTGTATGTGAATTTTGGGGCTTAAAGG
>CALNXI010000661.1:0-41315 GCA_942486025.1 Porites evermanni | reverse complement strand
GGGTCAGTGGGTTTGAAACTTCATAACAAAGCACTGAATAGTGACTACCACAGCGCATTTATTTAATACTTTCCGGCGGAAAAAGCCATTTGTTACTTCTTGAAAATCCTCTCTTGTGAATACTAATCTGCTAAGTTTTCAAGCTTAGACGTGCCACATTAAAAGTCCCTGAATCAAGAAAAAACTCTGTCATTCGACCCAACTTTGTTGAAGGAATCCTTCTTAATTGTGAGCTTTTTAACATTGCTAAAACTAGTCTACTTCTTTCTGTTCTAGGAGCTGCCCAAGGAATGTCAAGGTGGTGGATGTTTTGGTCAAAAGTCTAGTGTTAAACCAAAGCAAAGACGATCAGGCGTTTTTACCTCCAAAGATGTTAGACGAGGGAAACTAAGTATGCGCTTTGCGTATAATTAATCGAGTAACATATTGTTTTCCCATACTTAGCTGGTTTATTTACGCTTTTTATGTCCCAAGAGTGACCAACATAAATTTTCTCCTAACAACACCAGTACATAATTAAAAGAAAAGTTTACGAGAATAAATGCAGTGGTCACCAAAGGGAAAATGCTTTGATCTTTGAAAAATTAATTCTCTCAACTACTGAGATCAGTCTCACGGAGAATTTGTATGTGAATTTTGGGGCTTAAAGGGTTAAAGCTTATTGAAAGCTTCAGATAAACCAGTACATCTTAGATTGGAAACCTCGCATAGTTAAGTAATATTTGACTCACCATCATGAACGAGACCTCTTAGAGGAAAAAGGAAACGCATTTAGACTCATTTTCAACTTGGCCGTGTTTCTATTCCCCTTAACCGTGAAAAATGATCGATAACCCACACAATATACAGCTAAAATGTTCCAAATTTTCTATATACAGTTACTAATTGCGATTCACTGCTGTCTGTACATTATAGATCACCGTTTTAATGCTAGTATTTTATCGCGACATGTCTTCGTGGCGGCGCGAGAAATTTCGGAAGCTTCTCCCCCTTCATACTCCTACATTCATACCTTACTGATGAACGTTCGTTCTGCAGTTTTAGGTTACAATCCTATAATAACCATACCGGCTGGTGCCACCAATATTAACGTCACAGAGATCAGAAGAAGCAATAACTATCTTGGTAAGTTATGTGGTTTAAATAATACTTTTTATCTTTCCCTACCGTCTAGCTTCATAACAAAGAGTTTGACTCGGATGAAATGAGCCCAGGCGTCCTTTTCCTATTGCAGGGTTCAGTGTCTGTATATTTTTGTGGCTAAACAAAAAAAAAAAAAGATGACTTTGGAGGTAATCAGATTGGAGAATCCGGGCATCGATCCCGGTACCTCCCGCATGCTAAGCGGGCGCTCTACCATTTGAGCTAATTCCCCTGTTGATGTTTTAACTCGGTTACTTTTTAGCCTGATGAACTGTACTGAACAACATTTTGTAACTGAGGTAGAGTCTAATGCAGTGTCGGGCTATGCGTCTAGTCTAACAAATAATCCCTGCCGGAATGAGATTGGTAGATTAGCTCGAATACTAGGAGGAATTAATAGGAGGCCGAGATACGACAAAATTATTTGAGTCTTCATTTTTCCAACACTGTTGATTTATAAGTGCATAAGCTAAAATAAAGACTTCCTTTTATGATAAAAACATCACCACGCTACGTGAAAAAGGTTGACAAAAATAATGTAAGCTTCGAACGTTCCTCTTTGGACATATCTATTATGTTTTTTTTTTGTTTTGTTTAATTGTTTAGACAGGATTGGGGGATTAGCTCAAATGGTAGAGCGCCCGCTTTGCATGCGGGAGGTACCGGGATCGATGCCCGGATTCTCCATACCTTTTTATTCTTTTTTCCCCTCTTCATAGCAAATTTGCTTGCAGCTTCGAAGTGAAAAACAAAAAAGGATAATATAGCAGCTGCGCTTCTCAACACCAGCCACGAGACTCTTTTAATTAATTCTTTTAAGGCTGAGGGCCGCAGTCCAAAACAGAAATATATATAAAAAATAATGTTCTCTTGATTGTTTCTACAAAAAAGTATATATTGAATTATCTGGGTCAAGTTTTTAAAATTTTTCATGGCTTCAGCTTTCTAAGTTCAAGTAATGATCAGCAAATAAAAGAAGATTGTGGAGAATCCGGGCATCGATCCCGGTACCTCCCGCATGCGAAGCGGGAGCTCTATCATTTGAGCTAATTCCCCAACTTGATTCGGTGAATGTTTCATAGAAGATTAAAATTTTAAAAAAAGGTATTGCAAGAGCACCCAACTCCCGTCACTGTTTGAGCTCAGTTTTTCTTGGAACTCGAGGCTGAAATAAGCAGGGTTTGAAAGACCAAACACATGCCGCTAATTCTTTGTTTTTTTTTCTGTTTACTTCAAAGTTTGTCATCATCATTTTGTCGAGCTGTGCACTCGCACAAGCTTGAAGAGTCCTTTTCTAATACCCCCGATGCGTGATAGGACATGTTCTAGTTTATGAATATATGTTATCTCTAAACGTCCCCCAGATCTTTTCCTGGTCAGTGTTTCCCAAAATAGTGCTATGGTGCAACCGTCGCTACTGTAGGTATTCCAACTGAAATTCATTTCAGTATATATCATCAATTTCACTTGGAAATTGGTTGATGATTAAACAACTAAATTGAACAGTGCAAAATTGAAAGTTAACAAGAATGTTACAATGGCCTAGTAAAATAAAGAATAAGGCAAACTTTTAAAAATTGGAGAATCCGGGCGTCGATCCCGGTACCTCCCGCATGCTAAGCGGGCGCTCTACCATTTGAGCTAATTCCCCTCTTGCTGCCAATTGATTTTGATATTTCACCTTGATTACCTACTCTGAACAACTTTCTATAACTGGAGCAGACTTTCTCACGCATTTACAGGCCACACACCTTGTCTTAAAATAAATTCTAGAAACGCTCGATAGGACTGGAAGCTCGAATAGCATGCAGGATGCACGAGAAAAGAATCAGAAACAACAGTTTAAGACCCGGATTCTTCTGTAATCTATTTTCAACTCTTTTGATTGTTAGACTCGTAAGCTAAAATAACGACTGCCTTTTACGAAAATATAACCGTGTTACGTGAAACTGGTTTAAGCGTGAACATTTTAGGCCTGCTTGTCAGTAACAAAGACGGCAACTGGCAGTTTTATGATATTACTATTTAAACAGCTTCTAACGAATTCCGAAGTTTTCATCATCACTTTTTAGTCAAAGTGAACTCATTCTTTTGTCTAACAAAAATAATGAAAGAGCTACGTTCTTCTTTGCTATGAAATTTATTTTGCCTTATGTTTGTCAGTAGCCATCGAAAAAAGGGGGGATTAGCTCAAATGGTAGAGCGGGAGGTACTAGGATCGATGCCCGGATTCTCCATAGCTTTTTCTTTTTGCCCTTCCGTGCAGTAGTATATTAGATTGAAGCAAAAAGGCGAACAAAACTGGACAATAGCAACTACACAATATTCGCAACGAGTCTAGAAGATTCAAACTGTTAATTTAAGAAATAATGCCCTCTAATGTCCTTACTTGACAACTGTTTCAAAATATTCGTATATTAAATATCCCACGCTCGAGCCTTTAAAATTCAAATAATAATCAGCAAAAATAAAAGAATGGGGAATCCGGGCATCGATCCCGGTACCTCCCGCATGCAAAGCGGGCGCTCTACCTCTTGAGCTAATTCCCCAACTTCGATGGTTTCTTTTGTCAGTGTTGTTCAAAAAATCTTGACTTTGATTAATGATTTCGAACAGCCTTTGGTAACTGAAGGTCTGGTTAACTGCTGTCAGGCTGTACGTCTAGTTTTAACTCAATTCCTCACTGGAAAAGCCCGGAAGAATACGCAAGGGTTCTCCACCACTTTGTTCCGAGCTGACCCATTCTTTTGTTGAACAAAAATAATGCGAACGTTTCTTCTCTCTTTGCAAAAATAATTCATTAATTTATTTGTCCTAAGTGGTGAGACTGCCCGATAACTGGGGAATTTGCTCACATGGTAGAGCGCCCGCTTTGCATGAGGGAGGTACCGGGATCGATGCCCAGATTCTCCATGACTTTTTTTTCCTTTTTTCCGTTTCTTAGCGGGAAGCAATTGTTAAGAGTGAGAAAAAAAAACTCTCGCCCTGGAACTCTTTCTTATTCTTCTAAAGTTACAGGGCAGTCCAACAGATTCAAATTATAGGAAATATTTTTTTCTGTGCCGGGCACTTTGACTGCCGCTGCAGTCAAAACAACCTAAGTGATGATCAGCAAAAAGGAAGGCTGGAGAATCCGGGCATTGATCCCGGTACCTCCCGCATGCGAAGCGGGCGCTCTACCATTTGAGCTAATTCCCCAACTACGATGAGCTGATCCATTTGAGAAAATTTAAAAAACAGGTTTTGCAAGAGAACCTGCTGTAATGTTTTATCCAGTAAGAATTTTGTATTGTATAATTCAGTTTTTAGATAAAATCCATGGTAGTGAAATAATCAGGGCCTTTTTGGTAAAGAGCGGCTAGAATCTTGCTGCAATCTCAAATGCCAAAGATGGCTGTGCGCAAACTATCAGCAGAAGTATAGCGACAGTGGAAAGGTTTAATCAAGGATTGTATTTATATTTTCAGCTCTTAAGTCTCACGATTCAAACAAATATTACATCAATGGTAACTGGGTTGTTGACCCGCCAAGAAGATATAACGTAGCTGGAACGACATGTTATTATTCAAGACCTCGCAGAAACACTGGAAATGAAGTAGAGGCCTTTATCGCTGCTGGACCAACTACCGAAGATCTTGACGTAATGGTGAGGGTAAAGTTTTAAAAGTTTAAATTGATTAAACCAGGGATGGACCCACGTTGGGAGGACTAAAAAATCATCTGAATTTGTTTCGTTTTTCATCTCAGTCAAAAAAACAAAGTGGAGAATCCGGGCATCGATCCCGGTACCTCCCGCATGCTAAGCGGGCGCTCTACCATTTGAGCTAATTCCCCGTGCTTAATATGGCGCCGTGGTAGAAAAAATGAAAATATATTCCACTTGCACTGCCACTCCAAAAAACTTGAAATTGTGACTGTAAAAGACTCTTTCACTTCATTCAATTTGTTCGATTATAGTACGTTGCAGTACGTTGCGTAGAAACAAGATGTATACTCAAGTGTTGACATTTTCCTTTTCCTGCTTCAACAGTTGCTTTATCAAAACGACGAACCTCAAATCATGTATTCGTACCTTCTTCCAAGAAATTACCCAAATACACAATACCAGCGAGGACAACAAGCACAGCAGCCAGCGGAACCCGCTCCTATTGGTCACAGAGGCTTGGTGACACAGCCCACCCAACCTACCTCTAACAGGAACGCCCATGCTTGGAGACTCACAGGGTTCACACAGTGCACCCACTCGTGCGCTGGAGGTAGCACATCTTCAGCTAATCACTTTCATTTAAGCTGATTTGTTATTGTCGATAATAATTTGATAAATCTGAGTTGCTATGTGGCCGGATTTTTAAAATATGTTGCGTACCTTTTATTAACTATTCTTATCAGGTGTCAGTCCTTAAAAGGTTTTATTTTGACCCAACAGGCATTCAGAAGACGGTACATCAGTGTGTTTCCTTGGCGGATAATTCAGTTGTTGAACAGTCACTTTGCTCGGTGGACCCGAAACCACCGCAGAGACAGAGAGTTTGCAACTTGCAATCCTGTCCACCAAGGTAAACGGTAACTGTAATTAAAAAGTCTTTTTTCTACAAAGGCTTTTATGTTCTCTTGACAAACGTCATGGCTTTCTCAACGTATGGTTTGGTGACCACTATGGAATAAGCTTATTTTCGAGTGGCTTAACGTAAAAGATAAGAGTTTTGGTTTGTGCCAGCCGCATATTATGTCCTTTAAGCCTTGCCAAGAGAGAATGATTATTCTCTCTTGGCCTTGCTTCCATTGTTTTTTAAAAATAGTTACTAACCCTCTGTATGTTTTTTATGTCACCGGAGGGACACTTACAGCTTAGATGAACTTATATAGCTATAGCTCATTTCTTCCCGCACCATAATTATTTTTCCCATGATCATGTTAATATAAGATTTGGACACAAGAGTAGATTCTGATTCAACTGACTTGCGGTATGATGTGACTGCAGGTGGGAGCCCGGTGGCTGGGGCAAATGTTCTAAGACATGTGGAGCTGGTTTACAGATCCGGAATCTCCGGTGCAAGCAGCTTGTTGATAATAATGGTCAGAGACAGCAGCAGATGTTACCAATCAGCTATTGTCGTCAGTGGCAGCGACCTGTTGCAAGCCGGAGCTGCAACTTACAACCATGTCCTCTTCCCGCGAATTGGACAGTCGGAGAATGGGGCAAGGTAATTACCTTAGGCCCCCTCCCCGCCAGTTTGAATTCTCCCTTCCTGCCCCCCCCACCCCACAACCTTCAATTCCCAGTTACATATATGCCAACTTAATCGCGAACAAAAGGGAAATGAGTCGATTGTAAGCCATCCGATTCTGAGCGATCTTTCTTTCGTATAGCAGCTCTTTATTAGAGCCCGAGCTTTCAGTGGTATAACATAGATTCGGTGGATACAGATCTACTCATATGGCAATGTTCAATGATATTGAGGTCGCTCACACGACTGCCATCGTCAATTTCGTGTCAGGGATATATCCATGCTGTGATATATTCACTGAGATCGATATCTTAATTATAATGTTAATGATAAAGCCTATGCGCTAGCCTTCACTGTATTCCATTCTTTTCGTCTCTAACTTGAAGGTCATATTTGCAGTGTTCCGTTACTTGCCAAAGAGGAGTCAAACAGCGGGCCGTGCGGTGTGTGGACATAAGTAACAGTCTCGTAAACGAAAGCTTCTGTAGGCACACTCAGAAGCCCTCAGCAATAGCTTCCTGCTTTGCTGGCTCGTGCAAGATGGAATGGTTTGCAAGCAATAAATGGTCTCATGTAAGTGCAGTTCACTCCGGTGTCGGTGTTGTTCCGTTTGAGAAGACTTTCAGGCTGCTCTGATCTTTTACCCAAAACAAACCCAAACAAAACTTGCCAAAAGTACGAAAGGACCGCAAGAAAAAGATCCAGTCTAACCGCATGACTTTTGAATTTCTCGAACATCATGTAAGATATGCTGCTCATTAGAAAATCCCGGTTTTCCCATATAGTGTTCAGTTCTCTGTGGCAAAGGAGAGCAAAGTCGACCTGTGATGTGTGGAAGGAAAGGAGGAGACGCCATCTCATCAGACCACTGCTCACAGGAAAATAAACCAAGTACCACCAGACAATGTAATATTGGCAAGTGCCAGGCAATATGGGTGGCATCAGATTGGAGTACGGTAAAATATCTTTAGCATTCAACATGATCGATTGTCGGAGAGAGACAGACCTTGTTTGTTCACCTCACCACCCTAGTTCAAAAAACATTCTTTCTGTCGCAATAGTTTACCTATGTAACATAGAAAATCAATAGTTTGATAATGAGTTCCCCTAACTTTAACATGCACTTCATAAAATTAGGAAGGCGTTGAAGGACTTCAAGTTTTATTAAAGTAGTACACTTGAGTTAAAGCCATGCATGTCATCAGGTGTAAATTGGTCTGAATGTAACTACGCACAAACTTTGTCCCCTCTCTTTTGGGTCATCAAAGATAACATGCCAACACAGCAAATTAATTCCATTTACCTGACAGTGTTCGGTAGATTGTGGGAGAGGTACACAAGTCAGATCAGTGTTCTGTGCGGGTGTGGATAAAGGCAAGTACCAGGAATTTCCGGATGAGGCTTGTCCACGCAGTTCAAAACCAGCAAGTGTTCAGCCATGTAGCAGCCGTATATCCTGCAAACCACAATGGTTCACGACAAAGTGGGGCAAGGTATAATGAACTCATACTTTATCATTGATGCTATTAAAACGAATGATAGCAATGACCGTATTTGTTTGTATCAGTATGAATTTTAAGAAAGATTTAGAATCACGTCCCCCCATGTAAAGGAAATTCCGGAATCTGGGAAAGTCCGGAATCCTGGGCTTTGAAATCGCCAATATAGTTCAAGAAATCCGGGATCCCACTAACGATTGAAGTCCAAAATCAAATCAAAGTTCTGCTGACAGAGAATCCAGAATCTAGCACCTGGAATCCGTAATCCATGGCTTGGAATCCAGGACCTAAGACAGTATTGGATTGCCTAGTTTACGTACGGGTGAATGACGTTACCACAAACGACTATTTGTACCACGTGACCGTCTTAGTACCGTCGTAATTCTACAGTCTACACAAAAACTAGCAGATTCATGTCAGGTTCATCAATAAGATTGAACAGTTCTGACTTCTCTTTCATCCATCTTGTTCTAGGAATGTTAAAATTGTTAAAACTACTAAAGGTCACTTCTTCTATCTGTTTATTCGCAGTGTTCTCGATCATGTGGTGGTGGAAGTCAGGTCAGAAAAGTAACGTGCCTGAATCATGAAGGAAAAGCTACCAGAGACTGCAGCTCAAGAAACAGACCGCTTCACTATCAACGCTGCAACAATACACCTTGCCCAACATCATCTAAATATTTAGGACAAGTGAAAAACTGTCATGATATTTATACTCGTGGACTATGCTTTTATGTAATACAAGCGAACTTCTGTCAGTATTCACATTACCACAGGATGTGTTGCAATAGCTGCCAGAGAAGACATTGAAACTGGGCCCTATGAAGAATCAGGAAGCTTTGCCTCCGCGAAGTCTACACCTCAGTAGGACACATTGTTGCAGCCTGAAAAGAAGTGTTGGTTGTTTAAAGAGTTACGATCACGACCGAAAAAGAAAATAAGCTTCTTTTTCAAGCCTGTGCCAGTTTCTCCCGAGCAGATAGTAGGGACGTTAAGAAAAAATTAATAAGACAAGCCAAGCGAAAATAAGACGCTGCTTTATGCAACCGGGCCGAACGGACATAAGGAAGAAATATATCGACATACTTATATGAAGTAAATAAATTAATATAAACTTCTTTTCTGATTCAGTATTATTAGAACTGTAGGCTATGTTCACGCGTATACGTTTATCAGCTTTTCACACGAAACGTCTTTTACCCCGTGAACGTGTACTGTAATATATTACGTGTGCACGGAGGCTGTATGGGCAAAACTTTTAGCCAATTTCAAGAGCATTATCTTTCGAAACCTGTGAGCCATGTATCACTTTAAAATTGCATTGGAACTCACGACAGGGAAAGCAAAAGAAACTTTAGAGGTTCGTTCAGAAGCTCTGGTCTATGCTTAAGAATAACGAGGCGCAAAGTAACGAGTAAGGACAAAGAAATTACAGAGTATTAGAAGCTTTTCTTGCGTGCTTTACTGTTAAGCTAACCAGCTATCCGCAACTGGTGTGAAATAATAATGCGGCTTAATAATTAAGAAAAAAAACCAATATATTTCCCTTGTCTTTTAAAAAATAGCATCAGCGAGCTTTGGAATATCACACAACAAAAAGGTTTAACCAAAAGGACCTACAAATACAGACAGAGAGATTACATAGGAATACACCGAGCTCAAATAAAATGTATTTATTCTTGTTCTTTACAAGCAGACTTAGTCTAATGTCATTATAATTATTAGGTTTATTTTATAAAAGAATTTCGTAGTAACCGTGTACGCAAAAATAACAAAAGACGCAAACATAATTATTATTATCCTTCACATAAAATGAAACAGAATGATGATTTCTCCTTGTGATAAATGTACAGTGTACATGTAATAAAATAAGAATAAAACATTTATAAGTTATTTCATTGCAGTGGTAAATGACCAGCTTTGTGCAAAATTGATTGTTCTGTTGATTACACTGTGTATGCCATTGTTCTCTGAAAATCAAGTTAAATATTATACATCCAACTCCTGACTGCCCACAAATAGGGTTTCACCAAAAGTCTTCATAATCCTTGATTCAAAGAGATTCCCCTGAAGGAGTTGGCAAGTTTGGCAGTTGGGTGCTATTCAGACTTCGTATGTCCATCCACTGCAACTTCTTTAGCAGGTGACACTTCTGTTTTGACTTCGCCATTGGCTAATGTGCCCTGATGAAAAAGAAGAAGGATGAGCGAAAACGTGAAGTACTCCTAAAAGTAAGGTTGAACCTCTAGTCAGTAGCTTCCCATGGAGGTGGGTCCATACCCCCTTATAACAACAATTTCCAATGACTTTTAGAGTTTTTTCAGGACTTCAAAATCAGATACATGTGCTCTTTGCATGTTTGTCATGTCTTATTGGTGTAGCTGAATGTAGTTAATTATATACTTCAGTTAATTTCTGTTTTTCCTTTGTTTCAAATTCATTAGCACACATTACCATATCCTGTAATCCAGAAACAAAGGAGAAACAAAACAATTACTTAAAAGAAAAAATTAACTACAACATAGCTGTACTCTGGATGGCGGTCTTCAAAAAATGAGATTAACAAGACTGTTTACGACAGATTACTTTTCTATGACTACAACAAGTTAGACAAGTTATTTCACAAGCCAACTGCTACACCACCCAAGGTTCATTCACTTCCATGTCTGGAGCAAATTAAGGGCAAGTTGGTTCAATGCGTTCTGCACAGTATTTGGACTAAGAAAACACTGTTTATTGTCATTGATAAAGCCTCTGTTTTTTATTTAAGCCTTTTGACTGGTCAGATAAAAAGGTTAATCAAAACTATAAAAAAATTCTCAAATCTGATTGGCTATAAACAGTCCTGATTTCAGCTCTAATAGGACAGTGTAATACAACAGTACATGTCATATTTGTCTATGTAATTGGACAGTAATAGCCATCGCACATGCACTTTCAGATGGGTTTTTATTTTTACTTCAAAAAACTGTTGGAATATCCTGTGTTTTAATTACAGAAAAGCTTACGATATCATAAATTTTGTTATAGTTATGATTCTAAAAATAATATGAAGTTAAAAAAAACACAAAGTCAAAGGGCATGAAAAAGCTAAGGGTATAGAGGTCCCAATCACTGTACTAATCCTTGTACTAAATCTTGCTATAAAAGGTATGTGGTCGCTGACTAAGACTATTAAGCCACTGAATAGTGGTACAATATGGTGGTGCTAATTAATTACAGCTGTAATGTATAACATAACATAACATAACGTAGGACAATACCATTAAATAAAGAAACACAAAATCAAAGGGCTTGAAAAAAACTAAGAGCAGGCCCCAATCATTGTATTAGTCTTGCTCTGAAAGGTATGGGATCGCTGATCAAGACTTAAGAGCCCCTAAATAATAGAACTAGATGGTGCTAATTACAGTTGTAATGTAAATCACACATAAAGCACTGGATGTCATCATTATTATTTTATGCAGTAAAATTACACAGGTGAGTTGCTATTAAAGAGGATAAGAATAATTTTTTGGTCACATGATTCTACAGTTTCAGCAGATAATTTGGGTCGACATGACCTTCAGGCAATTTTAAAAATTGCAACATACACGTACAACTGAATACATGTTGATGTATTTTATAACTTCCAGACAAAAATAAATGTTTTAAAAACCTGTCTTAGCTTAGATAATACAACTGAAATTATGAAGATAACACCCTCTCAAACAGAACGCAAGCCAATATACATAATATCCACCCATCATAAAAATGATAAATTAAACATTCAGCAAATTAAAGTGATATTGCCGTGTATTGTCTTTGGATTTTATTCATTCCGTAGAATCATTTCTGTTGCTTGGATTAAAACTATAAAAGGTTGCATAAGTTACAAGAAATCATTAAGAAAGTCTCTAACGTACCACAGCGTTGCAAACATGTAATAGTAAAGATAAAAAATTAATCCGTTGCCATAATGTGGCAATCCAAGTACGTTTAAGCTTAAGCTAAATCAATCGTGGTGACATGATGAATCGAAGCGTTTTTGGGGTCAGGTTTATCCGTACAAGAACAGCCGAAACAGACCAATTTAAAATACTAGATTCTGGAATTGCGTTCACTTTCATGCTCTTAACTGCTAAGTTTGACTTCATATATATGTCATATATGCTTATAAGCTCACTCACCTTTTCATTAGATTTTTGTAAACCATCTTGTTTCCCACTTTCGAGTTTAGGTTTTCCATACCATCTGTCAATAAGCGGCTGAATTAACTTGTGCCAGATAAACAACACTACTGGCACAAGTATACACGATATTCATACCATTTTGAAGAGAGAAACCCCAAACTTTTTCCTCACTAACAATATTCAACACCTTCTTTCTCCAACACTTTTCTCTCTTCTGTTTTACTTCGCTTAGAGCGCATGCTTTAACTATGTTAGACTGCCGCTGATCAAGTCAACACAGGCTCAGTAATGGAGTCTGCTTTGGTAAGTTTTTGCATTTTTTGTCTGCACGGTTTCAGCGTTTATTTCTTGTTATAAATCGCCACTGCCCATTTTCTTTGCTGATGTTAATGTTATAGGAAGCTTTAAGATCAGTTCCGGACCCAGATCAGGTTAAAAATGCGCTGTCTTTGATGCAAGTGTATGTCAACAACATAGTGAAAGATCCAGACAGTCAAAAATACAGGAAAATTAGAATAAGTAAGTAAACCAAGTATAAACTAGCTTTTAAAATGTCATCAATAGAATCAGCTAAGTGTTAGCCTTTTTATAGAACTAAACATCAGTGAAACATGGGCCAAACAGTCAGACAGGTAATGTACTTGAATCAGCTGTTTTATGTAGCCACGAACAATAGGCTTCTTTCACGATGACAACATTTGACTACAACTACCAGAATTCATTTCGTTTTTGCTTTCTTATTTAAATTTGCCAATCCCGCTGAGATTTAAAAATTAATAGCCCTATTAAATGAGCACAAGAAAACAACAAACTGAAGGATTCTGGAAGTTGTTGTAAAATAACCTCATCATGCAATTGTCCTCTCGCCACTTGTTGTGAATATGTTATAATTTGTCATGATACAAATGACATTTGGTGATAGTTTTCCTGTTTGCTGTATTTTAGCTGTTTAACTGATTCTACCCTGAGACAATAGCTAAACTTCACTAACATTCACATCGGTGGCTACCTTCTCCATACACAAGGCACGTGATCAACTTTCTGTAAACACGAAAACAGTTTGTCTTTGAAACCTTTTTTTTAGCACAAGCTGAAACAGCATAACACAATTTGAGCCAAGTAATGCTCAAGGAAATATTTCATGACCGTTTGAAAATTTTGAAATTTACAAGGTTTTGTATAGAAAACCACTCAAGTGTGACTGGGTAGCAAGAGTTGTTGAAAGAATTACCTGGAACGCTGATAACCTTGTGGCGAAGACTTAAGACGTTTTCTGACTACCACCTACCCCCTATCCCCTTCCTAGCAACAAAATTGTCCCTTCCTCAGCTTGCAAAGAAGTACTTTCCGATAGACCGGGGCTAGTGAATTTTTCTACCGGGTTGGTTAATTTTGTTCTTAACTTACCCGACGGGCAAGTGAAGTTTTTTGAGGAATTCAAATTATACAAGCACTGGGAATCAATTCTGCTCATCAAAATGTTTTTAGGGCTTGTTGAAATGACGTTTGAGCTAGTATATGCTAGCTTCAGCTTGCCCGAATGGCAAACTTGAAAAATGACCTTCTTTGCACCCTGCTTCCTAAACATTTATTTCCTTCTTGCACTGTTTAAGGGAGAAATCAGTTTGCAAGAAAGTGCAGGAAGTTGAATAATTTTTTTTAATGTATAATTTTTTTTTTATATTTTATTCTTTTTATTGATTCTTTTAATAACATACAAAGGTGACCATGCCTACTTTCTTCCAAGGTACATGTAAAGTGATAACAGTTTTTTCCACACTTTTAGCCAACCCAAAGTTTAACTCAGCCATCTGGCAATTAGAGCAGGCAAGAACGTTTCTGCTGTTGTCTGGATTTGAGCAGGTACATTTGCAGGCTAGTATGCCTATTGATATGAGAGTGATTGGGGAGTAACTTGGGGTGATTTTGGGTGGTTTAGTCAAAGTACTTAAGCTGAAATGGCTAATGTTTAAAACCTGCTATTGCAACAAAATCCCCTTGACTCTCCACATTAAAAACAATTTGTTTTGCTCCTCTGAATGCTGGAAACCACATTTCCCAGGACTAAAATTTTGAAATTTTCTTAGGAAGCAATAATAATTAATTTCCACAGACCCTTGTAGAAGATATTCCTTTGGGGACTCATTTATTCTTACCCCTATGACATGAATCTGAGACCCGCTCTAGCATGTGGAAAAAAAAATTGTCAGTTTGAGCATATTTATCTCTGATGCAAGAATAAACCTTTGCACCCTATTGAATTCTATCTTATCCATTTCCCTTGCACTCAAATGCTGACCCTCTGCATTCTAAAAACTGTGATTGGTTAATCTGATGAGGTAAATAAAAAGCATTAAAGAAAACACCTTGACATGCAGAAACTAATATTTTAGTTGTTTGAATGTTCATTCCAGGACGGGGAATTTCTGGTTCTTCCATTTTCTGTAAACATTGATGGAGTTAAAGTCTTGATTGATGGAGCTCTTGGAATTTCACAGTCAAATAAATCAAACAATGCAATAAGAAGTAACCCCACACAAGGCTCAAGTGAACCTGGCAGTGCAGTGCTCAAACTGAGCTCACAAAAAGGTAAGCCTTATATCTGCACAAAAGCATGAAAAATAGTTTGCAAATTTTTAGGTTGTGTAGGCATCCTAATGAATTTGGACAATGTGTTCGGTACTGTGAACAGGTAATTTTTTTCTTGTGATTATCCAGTTGATGGTTTTAGAGAGGAAATATGAATCTCTCTTACTGTTTTGAATCTTGAACACCTTTTTAGGGAGGTGAATAGTATTTCTTATGTCTCCTTGACTTAATCAGCAGCTGTTTACTGCTGTATTTAACATTTTGTGTTTCTTTTTCGTAGTAATAATAATTATTAATTATATTGCTTGAAAAATACTTCTCTTATTTCAAGGAGATGTATGCCATTGTTTTGACAGTTACAAAGAGTAATTTTAGAATGCAATGACGCAGGTAACCATTCTGTTTACAAATTTTATCTTGGCCATTTTATTGCCATTCTATTTTATAGGTGAGAGCTTGTTTGATCAAGACACAAAAGCAGATCTAACCTTGCTCTCTTACATGAAGGAATTGGGTATGTTAACTCATTACAAAACATGATAATGATTTCAATCCTGCAATTTCTTTCATTACGACTATTTTTTGTGGTACCATTACAAGGTTATGACATTGCTGTGGCTGAGCGAGCTTTAATCTGTACAAAGAACAAAGGAATACAGCCTGCTATTGATTGGTAAGGATTACTTATTTAATACTTGACTGCATGCTAAAAGAGCTGATTATTTTTAGCTGGGTGCTAATTCAAGCATTTACAGTAATTGAGCAAGTTATCACCTCTGAAATGGTGTTGCTTCTAATGATTTATTGTTTTACAATGTATCTTTTTAATCCTTCTCTATGTAACCTGCAAGGATAAATGAGAATCCTGGTAAAGCTACAGTACCATTAGAACAGACAGCAGGAACAGCAGTAACAACTGTTGCAGCAGCATCAGTGGTACCTGATTTACCTCATAGTGATAAAAGTAGCTTCAGTCAGCAGTCTGCCGGTACCAGCTTGTCAACTGGGGTAAGTTGATTAAAGATCATCCTTTTAGTATACATGTAATAAACTGTTTTTTGGCCTTTAGCAAAAAAGCAAGGCTGACTGTATACAGGTAGCTTTAAGGTTACAATATCATCCGATATTTTGTCAGGTATGGCCTTTTGTCTTCAAACAATGACTAACTAAAGAGAAAAGTGGTTAAAATTTAGAAAGTCAAGATACAAAAGGGGATCTTCTTCTTTCTTCTTTTACACTAAAGATCTCTCAAGATCCGAAGATGCACTCTGATGCTCTTCTCAGTCTCTCTTCTCAGCAAGCCTGATAGCCTGCGATGGTGTACTACATGTCCATTCACAAATAAAAAAACGCGATAGTCTCAAAATTGAAAAGGGTGTACAACTTAAAGCCACATTTTAGGATCGCAATAATTGTGGAAACAGTAGTCAACTAGCCTGAATTTCAAGTTGCGTAGAGGAGTATGCAACTCGAAGGGATTTCTGAAATTCAGGCTATAGCCAAATACATAAGGTTTACATTATTATTCTTCACGTCTATTGATCAGTACCCTCTTCATTTTTGGCCTTTGTTTTGTTTTTGCCTTATTCCCAGAAAAGGCGCCCACGATTGCATCCGTCCCGTCACACTTTTCACCCGAGGAGAGGGTTCGAGAGAGGGTACTAGGGAAAAGCCAAGTTTAGAGTGGATATTCATATCGAGTGACTGCAGTGTTATGGTGCTTTATGTCTACAAGCTCGGTTGCGGTTCATTGTGCGATCACTTAGCATCGTACAGCGTCACTTCTAATTTCCACCCCAAACTAGAAACTGTAATGTGTTAGAAGTGTGAAAGTACTAACTTTTTTGCGTTGTACATATAGGCCTGCTGCCCCGCCTCATACAATTCAACAATGCTTTGTTTTCACTGTCGGCTGATGTAAACTCACTAATATCGCACATCAAGAAAAAGGACATATCTGCCAAACTTGTAGCATCGTAAACGTTTTCGAATTATAGAAAGGCTTTCTATAATGATGGATCAACTCATATATCATACATTATAAGCTCCTAAAAATCCTCTTCAACTTGCAAATCCCCAACATTCTGTTTATTCTTCACAGCCTGCTGTGGTATCTCGATTCCAAAAGACAATTGATGAGAGACATAAGTTTCAAGAGAGACTCAGACTTGAAGCAATTGAAGAGGCAAAGTATGAATTTTTTTACTGTCGGTAAATACGTGTACATTGTAAGAGCCATGATAATGTTTTAGCGTGGTATGGAGCTTGGGTCTTCGATGCAGTTGTGGGCATTATTAAAACAGTGTCTGTTTTTGCAGGCTGGAAAAACAAAGAAAAAAACTTCAGAAAGAGTATTTACTCAAAGATTTGAGAGATGAGAAGGATGAAAGATTAGAAAAGGTACATGAATAAATGAAAGTCATAATGAGCCATTCTGCAATAACCCGCCATGATAATCAACAGCATAGAACTTTTGGTACTAAGTGACTGTCTCGTTGTAATAAGAAAGTATTGCTTGCGCACGCATTTTTTCAGTCCTCACTGTTATTATATCGGCCCTTATCACGTAAATATCATTTCGCATAAAGTTCAAACATTTTTCACGTCAAGCTTTACAGTAAAAATGTGATAACAACTTTAAGAGGTGTAAAAATTACCTTGAAATCAACATGGCCAAAGCTTGAAATGGGTCTGTCTCGAGTTTTTCAAACTACAGTGTTAGGTTTTCCAATACTATGGAAGGATTTTAGACTCCCTTTAGCGCCTCATCTACTTAAGTCGCTAGAAACATGTACAACTTACACACTTTCAAGTGAAGGTCTGATTTGTGAAGATGATTTATACAAAAGTGTTTAAGATGCAAAATAACTTTTACACGAAGCAGCCATGAGTGATAATTGAGGACTTCTCCAACCATTAAATAGTATTACCGCCATACTTATGTGGCGTCATTTTGTTTTAAGGCAAAGCTTGCTAAACTTGCAGCAGACACTCCTGAGCCTTCAAGCACAGCCTCTACTGATCAGCAGTGTGATGAAGGAAAATCATCAATGGTGGAATTGAGAATAAGGTTACCGGATGGACAGGTAAAACGAGCGACTTCAGTTGAATTTTTATTCTTGATTGTATTAAATTTACAAATTGTCTCAAATTGGCTTGAGGTACTGACGTCGTTGTGTTCCGTCATGAACTTCAGACGTTTTCGCTAGATGCGCGGAAGTCTAGTTACTTCAAAATTTCAAATACTGAGCTCCTTTGCACTTGGACAGATGTACGTTCCTCGTTGCTTATTGCAAAAACACGTTAGCCATTAGTCAAGCGTAGATAACTCAAGACAGCGCTATGTTTCAGAAAAACTCAGCAAAGATTTTTCAGAAATTGGTGGCTCCAGTTTACACTTACTCTATGGAAACTGAATCTCCATACTGGTCGTTAGGCTCGATTACCAGCCGCTGTTCTCGGGGACTGGACAGAGAAAGCGGCGGAAATCGAGCCTAGTCGGCTGGCCGTATGAGAAAACCTATTACGAAAAGTTGCATGGACAACTCATCGCTATTTTATATTTCGCAGATCCTGTCTTTTGGCCTTCCAAGTGATTCAACGGTGAGGGCCTTATATCGGTAAGTAACTATGTCAGTCCGAAAATGTGACTGAAAATTTGTCGTCTTCAACTCACCTCAACTTTTCTTAACGGGAGAATTTTTCAATGTATCTGCCCTCCTGGGCTCAAAAGACCTTTCGAAGTGGCAAATCGACTTCGCTGAAGGAACTAACTCCACGTTAAAACAAGTTTTATTGTTTAAATAGGCCTCAGGGTTAGATTGTTTTTTCTGGAAACAGTGGTATACTCCGGAAGACGCAAGTGACGCGGCCAATGTAGTCATTAATTCTCAAAAAGTTTTCATCTATATATTCATTCATTCATTTCTTTATTATTCATTTAGTGAAATCAACAGACTATGGCATGACAACCAGAATGTAGACGATTTTCTGCTCCTGACATCGTTTCCCCAGAGGCGAATCTCTGAAATGGAAAGTACCCTTGAGGCAGAAGGTAACTGGAATCAGTTGCCCAAATCCTCTCTCGGAATAGAAAGTGTCCGCATAATTCTTTCACATGTTATACTAAGTAATATGTCAATATTTAGAGCGTACTGACTTGTATGCCGTACGGTGGAGACTCTACAAGAGGGGACAAAAGCCCATCTAAATTCTCAGAGTATCAGTAGCTTCATATGAATGTTTCACAGCTTACTTGCTTAATCGGACAATTACTTGGCATTGTACAATAGGCGATTCCCGAGTGGCCTAGCCTCTGTTACAAATGCGAAGCCATTGATATGAAAATGCATGAGAATAAAAAAGTTTTTTTATTCTCATGCAAGTAAAACTTATGTTCAGTGCAACAAAGGTTTTGCACTTAATCTTGTTTTTAATGTGAGAGTTTTTAGAACTCGGAAATGGCCTATTTTATAGTAACCTGAGATCAGGCCCAATTTTAGCGGTTCTCATACATTTCGTTTCGCCTTGCCCGCCGGAATGTTATTACAAAGCGAAACGAAAATTGAGCCTGATCTTAGCTTAATTTTATAGTTGTTCTGTGAAACTGTGTTGTTTTCTTATCACCTAACATTGTAGGCTTGTCGCCGCGTGCAGCACTTGTTGTACAGAAAAAAGATCAACAAGGAGTGGTTACCCAGGGACAAGGTCCAGGTAGGTTTTTTCGGCAGGGGAGGGGAGGGAAGGCAGGGGAATGTTAATCATTTAAATGTCTCATATTTTAATTTGTTTTTCCTGCTGCAAGACTACAAACAATGAGTTAGATCTTGGTGAGATATGTCTACAGGCTTTTCACCGTTGCAGGCATTGCGCGTAGCTAGCACAATAACGATATGGCCTTTTTTATTTTAGTATTGAACGTGAAGAACATCACGAAATTAGACGAATGGCAAGAAGTTTTAAATGAACAAGACAAGCTTGTGGTTGTACAATTTTACGCCGATTGGTAAGTGGCTTAGAAAGTAAGCTTATCAGTTGGTACATACTTATATTTTATTTAACCTCATTTGCCGGGTCAGTACAGGAAGTCAAGCACCGAGTTTCTTTTCTCTTGGTTTTAAAAACCCACATGTGAACTGCTGGCAAGTAATGTACAGTCCCTCCTCAAAACAGACAACAGTGTTGTTTGCTAGTGTTGTGTCAAGGCAGTTCTTCAATTGCTGTTTTGTTCTTATTTGTGTTTTTGCAGGTGTGCCTTGTGCAGGTCTGTCGCAGACTCGTATGATTCACTGAATGTCAAGTATGGACTGAATGGACAAGTAGTGTTTGCACGTGTTAACGTCGACAAATTGAAAGTTAGTGACATTAAACTTTCTTAAATTTATTTCTTATTGTTAGCACGCTAATATGTTGTAAGTTCCTCTTACTGCCACTTCCTACCGCATGTTGTTGTTCTTGTCAACTTATTTCATCTTAAGCATTCAAGGAGAACAGATAGCCTGCGTGGCAGGGGCAAGAAAATGAAGGGGAGGGAGGGGAGGAGAGGTGGAAAAAAGTGAGAAAGGGAAAAGGGAGAGAAGAGGGACTTTCCTTCTCTCCCCAATCCCCTTTCCCTTTTCCGACCTTTTCACCTTTCCACAACGGCCACCTCTCTACAACGGCCATTTTTTTTGGCGGACAGTCCATAGATTCACTCTTGTTTCAACCTCTCTACAAAGGCCCCCTTTCTATAATGGCCACTTTCCTCTGTCTCGAAGGTGGCCAATGTAGAGAGGTTCAACTGTATTTTTCAGCATATCCTATCAACTTTTCCTTCTGCAAGGTGTTGAAGTATCAACAAGCGATCGCTTCACTACCAACGTTTAAACTGTTTTGGAATGGCCAGGTACCGTATTACTTAGTTTTGAATTTGTCAAGTCAATTATATGCTGTGTGCTGTGTATACAAGTCATAGCATTTCATTTAGTTATACGATTCTCATTGAAGCTTTGTTGTGATTCTTTAATAAAAAATGCAGCTTGCAAGAGATAAATAAGTTCTTTGCTTCTCATATTTTTCTCTTGGTGTTGTTCTTTAGTCGGTAGCTCAAGTTGACGGAACTGACATATTAGAACTCGAGCATCAAATCAAAGAGAACTTAAATGGTCCCGTGGATGATTCGGGAGAGGAGTCCACCTCGAATGAGATGTATTTTGACCCAAGATAACTGCAGCAGAGTAACTTTTAAGTAAAAATTCGTCCGTTTTTCTCCGCCAGAGGCTATGGTGAGAATGTGTTACTTATTATCATAACTTTATTGGTTTTAACGCGATGGTTGGGAAACTTTGGAAAGAACTAAAGATATCATTCAGCAATAATATGAAATAATATTTTACTGGTGGTAAATATTTTTTACAAAATTAGCACTTGAGTGGACCCTACGGTTCGAAGAAAATCGCCTCTAGTAAAAAATTTGGCTGATATTTTTGACTGAAATGTCTGGTGTCGGCTTATAAGTATGCCATGTAAATTTCAGAGAAATCGTTGGAGCAGAAGTCCGTAATTAGAAAGTCCTTCGAAATTCAGCTGTGAAATTGTTTTGGAATTTCGAAAACGAATTGCTCTGACTTACAACGAGCCACCAATTCGAATTTTCGGGACAAGTAATTCTAATATTTGCTTATTTTTTAAACAAAGCCGATTGCCAATCTTGTTATTCTTTAAAAGGTACTCTTTAGTTTTAGAAGCACTATTAATTGCTCCAAACCTTGCTCTGAAGTCGGATGACTTGTTCCACGACATTTCTGAAATATCCTTCAGCAGTTTTGGATGAAACTCCTGCCACATTTTCACTTCGCAGTAAAAGTGCAGGATGTCTGAAAAGGGAGGATGCTGACGGAAAGTTTCAGGAAGAAATTAGCATTTAACAAATGGAAGGATAATTTATAACCTTTTAGTAAGAGACCCGTTTTACAATTACCCTTTTTAATTCACTGGCAACATACAAAATTCATTTTTGAACAACCTTTAAATGGAAAAAAGTTTACCGTAGAATATTGTAGTTGTGACGAGAGCAAATTCACGAAACTGGGATATGAAAAGTTTTGAAGGTATACGATGCAAAATGATTAAAACAAAGTTTGTTGATCATGTTTTACCTGATTTTTCTTTGCCAGATTAGTGGGGAATCCTCGACCAAATATTGCACTTAGTAGTCTGAACCCTAAACAGTCCCTTACTTCTTGAGAAACGTTTATCGTATATTGTTACAAGCTGTAGCATTCAAAGCTAAATACCTTAGACGGTTCCAGGCGTTCGGATTGTGGAGTGCGGCACGAAGTAGTAAGAGAGCGGGAAAAAATAAGGAGGAAAAGTGGTCCTACTCCACCCCCCGCTGTTTTATTTTTTTTCTGCTCACATCTCCGTCTTTGCGCCGTCCCTACGATCTGAAGCCTGGAACTGGCTATAAATACCTGGGACCAGGCTCTGCAGTGGGGGAAAGGGGAGAAAAACGGGGTCAAATATCGGCGAGCGAAGCGGTATCCTGGGGAGGGGGAAAGGGCGGCGGACCCAGACTACCTCTCGGCTCGCTTCGCTCGCCGATTTTTTTTTTTTTTTTCGCCAACGCCGATTTTTTCTCCTTTTTCCCACAATGCGGAGCCTAGTCCCAGGCTAGGAAAATTACAGTTGAACCTCTCCACCTTAGCTTGGGGACAGAAAAAAGTGGCCATTGTAGAAAGGTGGCCGTTGTAGAGAGGTTGAAACAAGAGTTAATGTATGGACTGTCAGCCAAAAAAAAATGGCAGTTGTAGAGAGGTGGCCTTTAGTGGAGGTTCGACTCTATAGGCACTTTGTTCCATCCCGCGCGTATCTCAACCGAGTGAAATTATACACTATGGCTACACGAGTGCTGCGTGAGAATTGCAAGCCTTGTGTGGGATAGATAGATAGTTTATTCAAGCTTTAAAATTACAGCTGTAGAGGTGAATTGGATAAAACGTTACCAATGAGTACAAACAAAGCAGTTTTTACTACGCTAAAATGTAAATCCAGAAAAATCGTCTAATAAAATCACCTATATACAATTGCTGTAAAGAAAACTAGTTCTAGTCTGTCCGTATACATACATGAATAACATACATAACCTTTATTAAAGTGTCTAATCGTTCTAGTGCCTATTGGCACTTATTGGGGACACCTTTAAAACTAAATTACATCATTAATAGAAACTAATTAAATACTAGAAAACATATTTAAAAAAGCCGGAAATTAACACTAATCAAGCTAAGTACTCTTTTACACTTTAAAACTAAGTTCTATTTACTTCAAATGGGAATATGAAATATTGGGTTCTTTCTCAGATTAAGACTATATTTGTTTGGCTGTGGTAAAAAAAAAACTGTGTAGTGTGTGGTGGGGATTGTTACAGAGTACTAATGTCATGAAACAATTTGACAATCCCGACCACAAACTATACAATTTTTACCAGAGCCAAACAAACATAGTCTTAATATGAGAAAGGACCCAAGATTTCATGTTGCCATTTGTAAGACGAACAGATTAAATAATAGATTCACTTTTATCCACAAGCTACACAGGTTTAACTTCTCCAGAGAAAATTTTATAAAAATAGTATGTGTGTATGCCTGCAAACATGTATCTAAGGGCCTGTTTACATGGAGGTGGGGGACCCCAGGTAGGTGGGGTAACCCGCCTGTCCATATTATCCCTCATTTTAATTTGATCACGTGGGGTGACCCGCCACATGTTACCTCACCTATCTGGTGTCCCTCATCTCCATGTAAACCAAGCCAAGATCATAGTAACAACTCCTAAGATTGTCTGTCAACTTGGGAATGACTGAACCTACTTTTGAAATGACTCCTGGGTTCAAACCTTTGACAATCAATTATATCCTAGGTAACATACCTAATCTAGAGAATACTGGAAAATGGTAGAAAGAACAGGGTTTTTCTGGCTGACGTTGGTCAAGTTGACCGGTCAAATCTATGTTTGCCCGGAAACAACCAGTTCTTAGCCGGACAAATATCTATTACTTCATATTTCTATCAAAGCACCCACCCCGCCCCACCCCCCTCCCGCATGGCTTTTAAACATCAGACAAGTATATACGTGAAGTATTGCGAATGTCGCTTCAGTTGTTTTCTTCATTCAGTTTTTCAACCTATCTAGCACATACCACAAACCTCTCGCTAGGATTATCGCACACCACACTGACTCTGAGAATAATCCATACCGTGACAGACGCTATTCCTGAACTTGCAACGCCCGGAAATTGAAAAACCACTGTTATGAATCATTTAATTCATAAAAGTTCTTGGTCTGGTAGTATTGTTTTTATTCTTATTTTTTCTTTCCGAATGCCAATAATGCCTTGTCATCTAAGGATTTGGCCGGACAGAAAAGCCCACTATTGACCCAACATTGTCCGTTGAGCGGTCGTTATTTCAAGGGATAAACTGGAAGAAGGGCGAAAAAGAACATCGCAAAGTATAAATAACCCATCGCCCAATCACCCGTGACAAAGGCAACCGTAAGAGAAATGAAAAGCGATGAAAATCCAACATATTCGAATGTTTTTTCTGGGTCCAAGAGTAGTGATCGAAAAATGTCATAATCACTTCTTGTTCGGTTGTTGATGTGTAGGATGCGATACTTTTCTGCCAGATGACCAGCTTCCTGAGTCAAATCATCGGTTTTTTTCGGGTTTCGTTTTCCAAAGAAACAAGTCATGATCTTTGGGACTGATCCCGACATAAACACGACAAAAGTCTTGGATAAAGGAGTGATGTCCACCATCTTTGTTATAAATAAAATAGCGCAAAAATAGGTCAAATACAGTACTGTTTTCCAAATAAGCTTATACAAGTTTGGTTTGATAGGTAGTAGCTTTTCGCAAGACCCTTCGAAAATCGTCTTTGGTATTCTTTTGACCAAGAGATTATTCTCTCTTGTTTTCAATTTGTATCGATAATAATGGTAACGTGTACGATAGCTATCATGATCATCTATTTCCTCTTCCCGCAGTAGCTCACTGAGTACCAAGGCAAGTTTTTTGTATCTGTTGGTAAATGACCTGTAGCTACTCCACAAGTAGTAAGACAAAAAAACGAAGGAAATTGCGATTAGAATTATTTCCTCACAAAACATAATTTTTACAACCAGTTGAAGAAGTAAGAGTACACCAAGACCTGCAGATCGTAGGAGAGTGATTCCTCCATATGCGGCGAACCAAGAGATAAAAAACGCAGGGAAATAGAAAACTATACGAGCAACATTGTATGGAGTGGCTGTTTTAGAATTTTTGTCGGGCACCATTAAAAAGGTGAAGTATTGAGTGGAGCATATAACAGCTATTGGGGAGGTAAACAGCATGATTGTAAAGATGTACGGTAATAACAACATAAACCTTAATAGAATATTACAGAAAACTCTGCGGACGTCTTTATCCATGATATCTTCTAGCTTTAGCTTTGGCCAAAAAGTCCGAAAATGAATTAACATTTGCAATGGAAGGTCGCAAATCAGGAGAAATTCTCGCAACCTATCCGTATCTTCAAGTCCTTGTTTGCTTGGATTTCTTATCATAAAACTGCACAAAAAGGCGTGAATGCAGTAACAGCTGTAACATAGGACGTTTAGTTTGAATGAAGAAAAATCAGTTCCAAAATTAAAAAAATTGTGTCGAGGCCAGATGTAAATATGATGTAAATATTCTACAAATATTGCTGGGAGAAAAAACGGAACGGGAAGGATTAAAACGCGCATAATGAACCTTTTTATTCTGTTCCACGTCGTGTCATCCGCGCGAAAGAAGCAGTTTCCAATTAGACTCCGAAACCCTATTGGACTTTGCCAAGCAACGATAATTTGACTTTCTTTGTCTTTGACAGTTGAAGCTGATGCTAGTGTAGATGATATGGTTGATGTAACTTCTGTTGCAGGGAATAAACAAACAATCGCGGGACCAATATATATGAAAAGGTAAATACAGCTAGAGACGGCCGCCCAAAGTAGAAGTGTTATCGGCGATCGTTTGAAATCAGTTATCATGAAACAGGTCTCGTCCTCTCCATCACACATTTTTCCTCCAAGCCGAGCAATGTGGAGAATTTTCTGTTTGAAATAATCTGGGGCCAAATCACTGTTTCTTGTCAATTTTGATGTAGTATTAGAATTAGATGTAAATTGAAAAGTACAAGAGGCTTCGATTGAAAATTGTACCAAGGTACAATCAAATAAAGCTACTGAGTCCATCAACGCATTTTCAACAATGCCTAAAACTCCTTCCTTTTTCGGTTTGATCAGTCTGACCCGCCAGCGTTTAGTGCCATTTACGATAGATCTGAAGAATGCTTGATTGCTGTATTCAGTCTCCCTGTCGTCTTGGCCGTACAGTTTGTATTCAACATAAACACTGAATAGCCGTCCATTATCTAACATGGCCTTTGTTACTCTTCCCCAGGAAAAATGGAAATTACTCGTGGAATTGACTTTATAAGTACAGTTCCAAGGGAGCTTGCTGCCCGAGAAGTCGGTCTGCACCGTCTTTTCCCTGGGAGTCTTAAACATCTCTTCAGTATCGGTTTGTTTTGCATTCCGTGACCCTTGGCAAAACGATGTTAATAGCAGCAAAGTGAAGCACATCCGCGAAACACAGGTCATTATCATGGTAGTTAAACTTTGACCAAAAAGGAACTGTTGACGATGCCTCAATTTAAATCAGTCGAAGCTGGCTTTAACCTCTTTCTCATCAGCTCTGTAGGAACGTACTATTCCTGTTGAGTTATGTTCCACACATTTTATGGCTACTTCCTTGGCTTGTTCCGTGTTTGCAAGTGCCGGGCAACCAATCACATTGAATGCCCAAAGTCCGACGTGATCAGTATAAAATTTTTCGGCTCGCTGATTTAACAAACAACTGTGCAGAACCCTTAAATCAGAAAAGCATGCGATGGAAGAAATTTGTTTGCATGGCAACTAAACTACAAATTTTAGACTAAGTAATCGAACAAATGACAAACAAATGCTATTAAACACCCATGCTCAGCTTGTGGAATAGTCCGAAAAAAGCAATGAATGATTCCTCGAAGTACGGGAAGGAATTCTGTGTCTTTGAGAGTACTTAGTATTTTTAAGTCCGTAACTAGTTACCGACCTGCACCTATTCCAAACAAGATTTTTGATTGGCTGGGAAAACAATAGGGATGGTGTCATAGTAATGCCCCTATCCCTGAAAACAATAGGTAGTGCAGGTTATAGGGACCAATGAAATAAGAGTTTGGATGGGTGCAGGTCAATCGCCTGCAGTTGTATATATATTTACTGGGTTTTAGATATTAGAAAATCCTGCAATAATGACTATCTTGAGAACTATACTGTCATACTTATTTACATAGGGTAGAAGTTGACTAATTCAGTGTGCCGCTAACCTAGATAGACACCCAGATTAACTGCTTCATGACAGGACTGGTACAAGCTCTGGAATAGCGTGATGCTGACGAGGTTTGAAGCTACTGAACTCATAAAAAGCCTACAAACTGGACACACTGAACAGATCAAAACAAAAGTACGCACTAATAACAAGAAAGGACAAAGGCATAAAATTTATTCCCAGTGATGTTACGAAATCGTCAGACCGCAACGGGGCAAGGTCTAGGTCGTAATAGCTCATGACGTTCTTTTCGTTGAGTTTTGGAGTGCTTTCAGCAGAGTACTGCTGAACCAACTGAAGAGCTTTCTCGTCAATAGTCATGTCCTCATTTCTCAGAGACTTTCTCTTTTCAACGAAAAAAGTTATGATTTTTGGAACTGCCCTTGTAAAAGCCACCACCAAAGTTCGAGTTAAACACGTGGCGTCCAACAGCATTGTAAAAAATAAAACAGCACCAAAAAAGGTCAAATACAAGACTTTCCAAATCAGCTTATACACGTTTTCTTTGATAGGAAAAGTATCTTCACAAGACTTGTCGAACAGCGTTTTTGGTATTTTTTTCAGAGGGTAGGGACTTGATTTAACTCTATCGATACCTGTCTGTTTTTCGTAATGGTTACAGAGCGCCCAGGCGAGTTTTTTGTATCTTTTGGTAAATGAGCCGTAGCTACTCCACAAATAATAGGCCAAAACCCCAAAAGCAGTAACGTACGGAAGATTTTCCTCACAAAACAAAATTTCCCCTGCCAGTTTAAGAGATAGCAGTATACCGAGACCTGTAGAGCGTAAGACAAGAAGACCTCCATATGTTGCGAAGCAAGAAATACAAAAGACGAGAATATATTCACCTTTACGCGTGAATGAAAAGCTGAAGTATTCAGTACCGCATACAATAGCTATTGGAAAGGAAAGGGTAATCATCCCTAATGGCCAGCAAAACAAGATGAACAAGAAAAAAGGTGCTAAAAGAATCAACAAACACAGTCCACATACCCGCATCATGATTTGAGAAACTGTAAGACGGGTCCAAGCATCCATTATTTCTGTTACCATAAAAATATATGCATAAGATATCGCCAACATTAATTTTTTAAGGCACCTGTGAACTGCCCTAAAGTGAATTAACATTTGTAATGGAAGGTCGCGGATGATCCCGAAACCCCAATCGTTAGGCTTTCTACTTGAGAAACTACACAAAAAGGCTTGGAGACAGTAACAGCAGTAACATAATACTTTGACAAACGAAAATAAATGCGAAATATTTAGGAAATTGTATCGAGGCAAAATGTTGTTATATTGTAAGTATTCAACAAAAAGTGCCGGAAGAAAAAACAGAACGGGGAGGATAAAAAGACGCATTATGAATCTTTTTATTCTGTTCCACATCATGTCATCCAAGGAAAAGAAACAATTTCCTATAAGACTCCGGAATCCTACTGGACTTTGCCAATTCACGATAATTTGACGATCCTCACATCCTAAATATTTTTGGCAAAAAAGTCTTGATATCGATGGTCCGACTTCAGGTGCGGGTACTTCAGTTGCGGGGAATAAGCAAACAACCCAAGGTGTAATATATGAGAATATGGCCACGAAACAGAAAATGGCCCACCAAAGCAAGGACTGTGTCCATCCATCAGCTGTGAACTCATTAATCTGAATACTGATGCAGCTTTGATTCTGCCGCAAGTTCTCGTCCCCTTCATCACATGCCTTGCCACGCCGAACAAGCCCAGTGATTTGAAGAATGTTCTCCTGGAAATAATAAGAAAAAAGCTCCCTGATTTTTGTCTGGTTTGTTCCAGAAGTGAGATTAAATCCAAACTGAAATTTGCAAGATGCTTCTATCGACAAAATAAATTCCGTCTCCAAAAAAGCCGCCAAGTCTTGTAAAGCATTTTGAACAAAGATGGGAACTTCTTGGTTTGTCGGTCTGTTCAGTCTGACTCGCCACTGTTTAGCGCCTTTCACAATAGAACTGGAAACCGTTTGCTTCCTATATTCAGACGGCTTGTCATTGTGTTTTATCTTGTATGTAACATTAACTCTGAACAGTCTTCCTTCATCAAATATTGCCTGTGATATTCTTTGACGATACTGGTCTGTCCTATTGACTTTGTATGTACAGTTCCAAAAGCACTCGCTGCCCAAGCAGTCTGCATGCTGCACCTTGGAGTTCCTGTCCACATAACTGGTTAAGTTTGTGTTTAGTGTTGCTTCTCGTGAGGCTTGAAACAACAATGTTAATAACAGGAGAGTGAAATACATCTGTGAAATCATTATCGTGGTGTTTTGACCAAACAAGAGAAGAAATTGCATCATTTAGTAGGCGAAGCTGTCCAAATTCATATGTTTGAACCTCGCTTTTCTGCTGAGTAATGTTTCGCAAATTCATGGATCACTGAGATTTTATGACCCGTTCCGTGTGTCGAGAGACCAATCAAATTCTTAGAAAGCCAAAACCCAACGTGATTAGCATAAAATTTGTCGGCTCGATGATCGCAAACAGGGTGATAGCAAGTTCTTCGGCAAAAATATTAATCCCAGGAGAAAGCAAACTCAAACTTCTCTAGTTGTCAACACAGGCTACCCACTCGCGCGGGCAGCCTGCCATTTCTGGGGTTGGCTGAGACAAGAGTTTCCGTGTTCCGTAAAATTTTCACAGGGAAAACAAACTATTCTTTGCACTTTGCCCAGTACGTTTGTTGTTATCGCTTTGATTGTATAATGTTGGGTTTAATGTTCAGAACATCATATCGCGTTTTCAGTGGTATAAAGAGGTAGTTCTATCAAGCTTTGTTGTAAAAGAAAAGCTAGTTAATAAGATGGCGATGAAAACGTTAACGTGTAGCCTGAAAAACCAGAAGACATTTCGCGATGCCACCAACGGTTTTCCCGCGAAATGACGTCTGAGAAACGAGAGCAGAGATCCCATACTGATGACGTGTCACTACCCAGATCTGGGTAGCGCTTCTGATTGGTTGCGCCTGGAATGAAATTTGCTTCAACCAAAAAGAAGCACTGGGTAATTTCACGTCATCAGTATGGAATTTCTGCGTTCGTTTCTCAGACGCCATTTCGCTGGGGAACCGTCTGTTTTCTAAAGCTAGCTAACATGCCCCTTTTTGGGTTTTTCACTACAAGTAGAGTAATTTTTGTCCAGATATGGCCATTGTATGTTTGCGATTGGGAAACCAAAGATCCAAGCTATAATGGCTTTACCGCAAGGAGCCCAAAAGTTTGACCTCCTTTGACAAACTCGCTTTCTTTCATGTAGACATTAACCAATCAGAAGTCGAAGACAGTTTCCAGCTGGCTCCTAATTGGATTAAATCTGAAAACTACAAGACGAGGTAAAATCCCTCTATTTCTTATATATTTCGTAGACCAAAGCCTGATTAGTCAAGCGTTGACTATTCTCATGCAACCCAGCTATGCGCGCGCTCAAGGCCTAAGGCGATACACTACAATCTTTGATTACTAATGGTGTAGTTACAGCTTGTGAGAATATGAACTGGTTGTTCGAGGGTGCTTTAACCCAATAATTAAAAGAGGCACGCAATGCTTGCAAAAGTATTCTATTTTCTCTGGCCGCAGACTAACTAGCCCGTGGTTATGCCCTCCCTATATATCTACATTCCTTTGAGGGAAGGAGAGCATGAGACATTTTTTTACTACTTAAAATGTCAAAAAACCGGAATCAGGAGTTGTTTTTGATTGGTCTAAACACGCTACGTCTGATACAGTTCTGTTAAAATTGGCTGGATAATAGGTTCTGACGTTCCACTACGGGAAACGTTTTTTCTATAAACATCTAAATCAAATTTAAAGAAGATCACGTCTTTTATCGTTATGAAGTCACGTGACATCATTAGATTGGACTTTTCTAATATATAATGCGTTATATACATGGTACACGATATTCATGACATTTGCGACTTTCAGGTTCCCCATGATGCAATTTTTTCCAATTCTCCATTAAAAAAAATTGCATAAGCATTGTTTCCAATTTCTCTTAGAACTTAGGATCGTCGTTTGAGAAATTGAAAGCAGAACTTATACCAAATTTTGTGGGGAAAACAAATTGCCATATTGGGAACGAAAAAGTCGTAAATAGCTTTGTCATTCTAAGAATAACTACCAGAGTTGTAATGATCTAAAAGAATGCAGGCTATGCAAGTTTGCAGGGCGATGGACGGGATAGTAACGTACCGTAAAATTCCAAAAATAAGCCCCTCAATATATAGGTCCCTCCGAATAGAAGCCCCCGGAGCCTCGTACTTGGAAAGCGCCCTCAAATACAAAATAAAACGAAGCAAAAACGGTACAGTAACATAAATTTTTGTATTTGTAAAGAACTGTCACGTGTCTGCCAAGTGTTTGTAGTCAGAAACTGTCACAGTTAATTGCTGTTTGCGTGGTTCCTCTTCACTCTTGGCTTTGATTTCCTCGGTTCATATAGACAAAGTACTTGCACGGCTACGTTTTAGAAAGGTCTTCGTCCTCAAGACAGGTTTCAGTCAAAACGTTCTGCAAATTACTGACATAAATTTTGAGACGCAAATTTCTCGAGCCTATAGCCGATTTTGAAACGCAAACTTCCCTACGTATATAAGCCCCTCCGAATATGAGTCCCCCAAACATAAGCCCCTCAAAAAGGGTCTTTGAAAAATATAATTAAGCCCCGGGGCTTATTTTCGGAATTTTACGGTATTGTATCCCACCTGCAGATTTTCTAGACTAAGGTTAAGTAAACTTTTTATCCGCACTGGAATCCTTTGTAAAAGTATAAGGTAAATTCAGTTGCAAAGAATAGGGAATAACCAAATCTGAAGAAAAATAGAACCTTCTGTCCACATGGGCTTGATGTGTCAAGATGTAGACTGGATCATAATCATTACAATCATGACAATGAACATAATTCATAAATATACCATTTGCTTCAGATTCCAAATCAGATCCTATATCAGTCCAATCATTGACTTTAAGGCTTGAGAAATTTTCATTCGAACCACCCTCTCTCCAGCATGCAAAAAGACGTTCTGACTGACCAGGCTAACGCACAAGACATAATTTTAGTTAATTTTCAGCAAGACGCATGGAAGTATGTGTTCTGGACTTAAATGGCCACTCAGTTAGAAAATGAATTAACAATTTCAAGATTTCGGTAATTTTCCTACTTGGGTATACTAAAAATGATACCAAAAAAAATTTCCGCTCCGTTAAAACGATATTTAAAAAGACACAGGTTAAAGAAAAATGGGTGGAATTAGTATTTCGCTTCATTTGAGTGTAATAACTTAATCGCCTTAATTATAATTCGGAGGCAAAATGAAAGAAGTCTTAATGGAAGTCGGCTTTTTAAATTTGTTGATGGTAATTACGATAGAGACTGCCAAAAAATCAGATCATTTTCTCTGCTTTGCTTTCCGTTTAGATTGATAAAAATTTGCCTGGTTACTATCATTCGTTCTTGAGGCAATCTACCCGAAAGAAAGAAAATGGATCGATCCAATAAAAATATGAATCAATCAAAAATTCCCAAAAGTCTAATTTGTACTTCGTGAATTTTTGCAAAGCGTTTATAATTGTGAAGGCCTACATTAAACTGATACTATCTCTATTCCAGTCGGTTCGTATTAAATTTCAATTGTATGGGAATTGCTAAAAGTATCAGACTTACTTTATTTCTAAATCCATGGGGTTTGTAAGGCCGAAATTGAAGACTTTGTTTACAAAATTCACTAAATCAGAAAGCTAGATTAGCTCGTTAATTTCCATCCTATTATTAATTAATTGTAAGGCCTGTCTGCCCACCGACCACAATACACCAAAATTCGAGCGGGAAACTTATTACCAAAAAGCAACATCGATACATTTGGTACCGTTCTTTTTTTAATTTAGCGATTCGATATATCATCTGAACGCTTTGAAAAGTGTAAATAAGGATTCATTATTGACTGAATTCCCAGAAAACTCGCCCTGTTTTGCGTTTGTTAATGTTCCCCGCAGCTGACGAAAAGTGAGTTTCTACCGCTTGTTGTGAACTTATCGTTTGTATTCAGGTCTTGGTTTATCAAGAATGCTAGTCACGTCCATGGGAAAACTTCTAATTTGCCTGCTGTTTTATTTTAATTCAATAGGTAAGTTGCCTTGTAGGATTTTTCGTAACTTTTTGCTTTATCATGTTTCAGTTTGATGTGGTGATCGAGTTTCAAAATTAGTTGCATGTTTGTTATATTTAACATTTACATATCTGTTACGTTAAATGTTTTGAGCGTCACTGCCCAGGATATTGCCGTAATTTTCGTATCGAATAGATCGCTTGAAATTGAAACTTAAATTTATTCTTTCCATTTTCTTATTTTAGGGTTTTTAAGTAAAGCATACCAAAAATGAGTGCAAAAATTTTTGGTTTTAAATTGGCTGATAAAGACTGGTGGGCTTTAATTATAACTGTTGAGATATAAAAAAATCATTACGTTTTTCATTCCAATCAGTTCAGCCTTTTCCTCTGTGTGGCTAAATCAATCACAGAATATTTGAATAAAAAAAGTGTCCTTAAGTTTAACATAGAAGATGACCTAACTCAGTTTTTCCAGATATGTCCCTTTTTTAATTTTTTATAACATACGACTGGTATTTTTATACGCCGATGAATTGATGAATCACTAGGGAAACTACGTTTTTTTGGCAGCTGCGAATAAACAATTCTACGAAGACTTGGAGCAGCTACAGAAGGACCTGTTCACAAATTACAGTACCAATATCATCCCTCAGAAAAATAAAACTATTGCAGTCAAAGTTCAGTTCGACATAGCCCTCAATCAAATAATTGATTTGGTAAGTGTCTCGGCGCGTCTTAATTACCTAACGTAATTCACGCAGGTTTAAACGCCTACTCGATAGGATTTAATTCTCAAGTGACTTATACTTTTTGGAGTATCTTTCAGTCCAGTCTTTTTTAGTTTCAAGATCATGATATCTCGGATTGTATGTAAAACGAAATAAAATGACAAAGACGGGTTATTTTGGTTTCCCCAAAGCGATCCTTATAACAGGACTTTACTATGTTCTATTTGTCACTGATTTTATGGGATTTAATTAAATTAGATATCTAAGCTCAAAAGACTGTAAAAAGGGATACGTGTATGCTTTATCGAAGCACCCAAATTTCTGCTATTTCAAAAATTGAAACATAACAAGAAAGGAATTGATCGCAGCAAAAAGGAACAAACTGCCTGTTTTGCTTCATTTTTCCCGAGTTTTACAATTTTATTGTTGCGGCCCATGAGAGCATGAATAATATATAGTTGTTGNATGTTCTATTTGTCACTGATTTTATGGGATTTAATTAAATTAGATATCTAAGCTCAAAAGACTGTAAAAAGGGATACGTGTATGCTTTATCGAAGCACCCAAATTTCTGCTATTTCAAAAATTGAAACATAACAAGAAAGGAATTGATCGCAGCAAAAAGGAACAAACTGCCTGTTTTGCTTCATTTTTCCCGAGTTTTACAATTTTATTGTTGCGGCCCATGAGAGCATGAATAATATATAGTTGTTGCTAGTCTTAGAGCTCCTTTACGATAGTAGGATAATTGACCCTGCTGGGAATTGGGACTGTGGATCTTACTGGAACAGATCTTGTCTTTGCCGCGAGGCCAGAGTTCAAATCAGTAAATCGAAAAAGAAAAACCGAGAGACCGATGAGAGCCTTAAGAGAGTGGAAAGAGGCTGAATGTCTTTTTGGCTTTGAAAACAGGGAAATGGTTTTGTTTAGAGAATTTTGGTCTGAAAATGTCCTTAAAACGTTTCTTTAAAAAAGAATAGGACACAATGTCCACTACAACAGATCTCCTCAGGAATCCGCATCAAACACTGGTTGTTGTTGTAAACAACAAATGAGATTGACGTTCAGCCATTTGAATTAATAACAATCTCTTTCCGAATGAAAACGAATAAAGGTTAATTCAAAATCTAAATGCTCGCAGATTGTCGAATCGATTAAACCATCACTTTGATTTTAGATATCTTAAGCAAATACGTACGTATATTGTTGTATTAAATGAACTTGAAGAATTTAAAGGATCCTCGCTGATATTTACCTAGTAGTATACTTTATAAAAAATATACTTCCCGGATTCAAGGGATTAGAAGCTCGATTGGATTGGATTGAAAATTTAGTAGTCTATCAATCTGCAAGCGAAAAGTAACAAAGAGTCCAGTAGTTGCCTATGTAACTACTGTTTTTCACATTATTTTAATTATTATTATAGTTTTTTAGATGTTGAGAATTATTCTGTTCTAATAACGGGTTACGAAATATACGGCTGTTCATTGTTTTAGGGATAAGCTCGTAGGATTGATCTAATGAATTATCAGCTAGGCCTAAATTCTTTTTTTTTTTTTATCAAACATTCTTTTGTTGGTGTTAAACGAGGCTGTTTTATCTTATCCTGCAGAGGTAGACAAGGAAAGCGATTACGAGTATCCGGATATGTAATATTAATATCTTTGTTTTGGACAAACAGCTGTACTGAGCCAAAACAGTCAAGCTGACTGACTCATAGCTGACTCACTTCGAGATTCATTTCTTTAATCCTAACTGTCTCTTCGTATTAATTTAGTTACGAAACCCATTTTCGACTCGTAAACCTCACTGATCATGAAGGCAGCTTTCTAGTGACCAATTCACAGGCCCAGTTTAACTTGGTTGTACCTTCTTTTCTGTGTCATTGTATTATTTAATTGCGGTTCAGTATGCCGTTCAGTCGAAAATTCTAAAAGATGGATTCAATGCACTTTTTAAATTACAAATATTTAAAAGTCGAATGAAACTAGATCCACCAGGCAGCAATTTGACAGGTTTTCAGTTTTTGTTATGCGAAGAATTAAAATCGTAGAAACATCGTATAAACGTACTAAATTTTACATTCATCAGTGGTATTCAGATTGCTGTGTAGAAGTTTTTTGTTATGAGTTCTCTGTCCTAGATGCGTCCAAATAGAATTAAAAGCTCTGTGTGTTTTTAATTTTTTTTTTTTTGACCCGACAAAGAAATTTAACGAATACTGTGCATTCATCAAGTATAACTCCAATCAATAACACTTGTAATATTATTTTCTTTCACTGATTTGATTAACAGCCTGACCATGAAATATCTCACTATAAAAGTTCCAAGGTATTAGCAAAGCATAGTACGGGGGGGAGAAGGGGGGGGGGGGTCACGGGACAGGAGTTTGTGTTACTTTCATGAGGATTGATCGATCCCCAAGGTTTCGATTGCAAAATTTAAAGCTTACATCGCCAAAGTTTTCCTGATCAACTGATCATGTATTATGACAAGAGAGAATGAGCTAGGTCATTCTTTCTTGAGTATGATTACCTCTCTTGTTATTAAGAAACACAACCTTAAAGAAAAGAGGGGACTGTTCCGCGCAGTCTACGCAAACTTTGCTGGGTGTTCGGGACAGTTATGTTTAATTTTTAGTTGTAAATTTCCATTAATTGCTATTGTGCGTTTGTAGTTTTTCAATAGAGAGCTTAAGCAAAAACGAAGGCCACGACTGCGACAACGTCACTCAAAAAAGAATTTGCTTTTTTTCAAACGTTCAATTTGTCACATGATGACGATTTTTTTCTGGAATTAATTTCTAAAGAAAATGAAAAGTCGTTGTCTTCAGTTCACGTTGAGTACATAAAACGTGATAATAGGGAAGTTTCACGTCGTGTTCGTGCAATGACGGCATAGAAATGTACAAAAAAGCGTGATTATCAGAAGTACGTGAAAAGTTGTTTTGCTAATCTAAGCCGATTGCTTTTCTTTGCCGTTCTCGTTGCGGTCGCCGTCAATGTTGCTTAAGCTCCCTAATATTCATTGTTTGCGGGGTAAAGCCGGATTGTTATCGATGTTTTTCAAGGCGGATAGATTGCTTAAAAACAGTTTTATCTAAAAGGGTCGAGTCTAGATTTTTCTATTCTGCATGTGTATTAGCATCATAACGATATCTGCTTTTTATAAATTAGATTACATGTTTTACGTGATGTATGTCATAGCTTTTGCTACTCTCTGTCTAGACATTTTCTTTCTGAAAAGATTAAATGAAGAAGAGCTTTCTTGTGAGATTCGGAAAAAGATTACCATGTTCTCTTAACCTTGAATGCTTTCTTTTTCTAGGATGAGAGACTGCAAACTATGACCACCATTGTGTGGGTGAGGCTTGTGAGTATCCATGGTTACCATATTGGACAGTACTCCCTTATGTTACAGCCATATAGTCATTTAGGGGACAGAGGATATACGGTCCCTCCTGGCCCTGCTCTAATATATGCATTTTGACTATGTTTTGTGAAAGAGGGCTCGGTTGGGTGTCAAGAAGTGCGAGCCCATCTGAAGTGTTAAAATGAGTACGGTTAAGGGTTCAAAGAAACAGGGTACTGACATACCCCACCGGCTTCACTGAGTTTCCAAGAGTATCTCCAGTCCCTTTTTGGCGTGTTCTCCACATAGTGGGCGTAAGAGATGCGTACTTATATATCCAAGGGGCTTAAAATTGAAAACCGCAGAATACAATTACTTGTGTTTTTATCCAGGAAAAGCGTTTATGGATCTGTATCAGTGTGTCTTATTGTTGTGTCTTCAATTTCTCATCTTTGACGTTATGGCTAATTATACGTCTTAATTTTATCGAACTTATTGCTTAACTCCTTCATTTTGATTAATTTTCACAGAAAATAAATTTTCTCCCGTAAAGTCAAGAGAAAATATTCTCTGTCCATGTAATACATTATTGATTTCATTATCGCGCATCCTTTAAACATTTTTCTTTACCTCTTCCTGTTTTTACAGTATTGGAATGATTTTAGGTTACAATGGAATAGCTCTAATTATGGATCAATACAGTCGTTCGTGACATCTTCAAAGAAACTTTGGCTTCCAGACATTACTTTGTACAACAAGTAAGGCATACAAGTTTTTGTTCCTGGTTATTATTTTTTTACGCAAAATTTATCCAATTACGCTAACAGTGATTTTCGGCTGGTTTTTTCCATGTAGTAAGAGTCTTAATTTAATTTAGTTTCATTAGACAAATTCAGTTCTTTTGAAAATACCGCGAAAGTACTTTGTAGTTACCTGAGAATCAACGACGACTCAGTAGAAGTTTACCAGCTTCAGAACATACCCTGCTTAGCAAACTCAAAGATGTGTTTTCCAAATGCTGAATGGGTTTAGAACCTCAAACTATCTGAGGCGTATCCACTATCTCCCGTATAAAAATTAAGGGAGAAATCAACAGTTTAAATTATCTTGGCAATCTTCCCACTTTCGATTCCTACATTGCCTAGGGCTCAACCAGTGATTTGCTTAAAGGATGAATCCCCACAATAGCTAAGAAAAATATACAGTCTTGATGCTTTTGTGGCTATTAGGCAAAAAAAATACAAATTAATAGACTTTGCAACTCATTGAGCCGTAAAGCCAAAAATTTTGTTTGGCACAACTGACTCACCAGGAAAGGTTGGAGGACATAAAGTAACACGAATCAAGGCTTACCTCAGTCTAATACCGGGTTACGCAGCTCTGCTAAATGTAACGGCAATGAAAGTGCTTTCCCGAAAGAAGCAAAAATTCTTCTTTTTATTTTTATTAACAGTGCTAATGACAATTATGACAAAGAGAAAGAAGAATATTATGGGCTTACCGTAAGTTCTAATGGTGATGTAGGATGGTTCTACCCCACAATATTCAAGAGTTCATGTACCATTGTGAAAAGAGGGGACTGTTCCGCGCAGTCTACGCAAACTTTGCTGGGTGTTCGGGACAGTTATGTTTAATTTTTAGTTGTAAATTTCCATTAATTGCTATTGTGCGTTTGTAGTTTTTCAATAGAGAGCTTAAGCAAAAACGAAGGCCACGACTGCGACAACGTCACTCAAAAAAGAATTTGCTTTTTTTCAAACGTTCAATTTGTCACATGATGACGATTTTTTTCTGGAATTAATTTCTAAAGAAAATGAAAAGTCGTTGTCTTCAGTTCACGTTGAGTACATAAAACGTGAAAATAGGGAAGTTTCACGTCGTGTTCGTGCAATGACGGCATAGAAATGTACAAAAAAAGCGTGATTATCAGAAGTACGTGCAAAGTTGTTGTTTTGCTAATCGAAGCCGATTGCTTTTCTTTGCCGCTCTCGTTGCCGTCGCCGTCAATGTTGCTTAAGCTCCCTAATATTCATTGTTTGCGGGGTAAAGCCGAATCGTTATAGATGTTTTTCAAGGCGGATAGATTGCTTAAAAACAGTTTTATCTAAAAGGGTCGAGTCTAGATTTTTCTATTCTGCATGTGTATTGGCATCATAACGATATCTGCTTTTTAGTAATTAGATTACATGTTATACGTGATATAATATCATAGCTTTTGTTACTCTCTGTCTAGACATTTTTTTTCTGAAAAGATTAAATGAAGAAAAGCTTTCGTGCGAGATTCGGAAAAAGATTACCATGTTCTCTTAACCCTGAATTCTTTCTTTTTCTAGGATGAGAGACTGCAAACTATGACGACCATTGTTTGGGTGAGGCTTGTGAGTATCCATGGTTACCGTATTGGACAGTACTCCCTTATTTTACAGCCATATAGTCATTTACGGGACAGAGGATACACGGTCCCTCCTGGCCCTGCTCTAATATATGCATTTTGACTATGTTTTGTGAAAGAGGGCTCGGTTGGGTGTCAAGAAGTGCGAGCCCATCTGAAGTGTTAAAATGAGTACGGTTAAGGGTTCAAAGAAACAGGGTACTGACATACCCCACCGGCTTCACTGAGTTTCCAAGAGTATCTGTCTGAAAATGTCCTTAAAACGTTTCTTTAAAAAAGAATAGGACACAATGTCCACTACAACAGATCTCCTCAGGAATCCGCATCAAACACTGGTTGTTGTTGTAAACAACAAATGAGATTAACGTTCAGCCATTTGAATTAATAACAATCTCTTTCCCAGTGAAAACGAATAAAGGTTAATTCAAAATCTAAATGCTCGCAGATTGTCGAATCGATCAAACCATCACTTTGATTTTAGATGTCTTGAGCAAATACGTATATTGTTGTATTAAATGAACTTGAAGAATTTAAAAGGATCCTCGCTGATATTTACCTAGTAGTATACTTTATAAAAATTATTCTTTCCGGATTCAAGGGATTAGAAGCTCGATTGGATTGGATTGAAAATTTAGTAGTCTATCAATCTGCAAGAGAAAAGTAACAAAGGGTCCAGTAGTTGCCTATGTAACTACTGTTTTTCACATTATTTTAATTATTATTATAGTTTTTTAGATGTTGAGAATTATACTGTTCCAATAACGGGTTACGAAATATACGGCTGCTCCTTGTTTTAGGAATAAGATCGTAGGATTGATCTAATGAATTATCAGCTAGGCCTAAATTCTTTTTTTTTTTTTTTATCAAACATTCTTTTGTTGGTGTTAAACGAGGCTGTTTTATCTTATCCTGCAGAGGTAGACAAGGAAAGTGATTACGAGTATCCGGATATGTAATATTAATATCTTTGTTTTGGACAAACAGCTGTACTGAGCCAAAACAGTCAAGACTGACTCATAGCCGACTCACTTCGAGATTCATTTCTTTAATCCTAACTGTCTCTTCGTATTAATTTAGTTACGAAACCCATTTTCGACTCGTAAACCTCACTGATCATGGAGGCATCTTTCTAGTGACCAATTCACAGGCCCAGTTTAACTTGGTTGCACCTTCTTTTCTGTGTCATTGTATCATTTAATTGCGGTTCAGTATGCCGTTCAGTCGAAAATTCTAAAAGATGGGTTCAATGCACTTTTTAAATTACAAATATTTAAAAGTCGAATGAAACTAGATCCACCAGGCAGTAATTTGACAAGTTTTCAGTTTTTGTTATGCGAAGAATTAAAATCGTAAAAAACATCGTATAAACGTACTAAATTTTACATTCATCAGTGGTATTCAGATTGCTGTGTAGAAGTTTTTTGTTATGAGTTCTCTGTCCTAGATGCGTCCAAATAGAATTAAAAGCTCTGTGTGTTTTCAATTTTTTTTTTGACCCGACAAAGAAATTTAACGAATACTCTGCATTCATCAAGTATAACTCCAATCAATAACACTTGTAATATTATTTTCTTTCACTGATTTGATTAACAGCCTGACCATGAAATATCTCACTATAAAAGTTCCAAGGTATTAGCAAAGCATAGTACGGGG
>CALNXI010000660.1:182762-206653 GCA_942486025.1 Porites evermanni | reverse complement strand
AAAAAAAACCTCAGTAAAAACATCAGCAAGCTTTGTGTTTTGTTATTATTATTATTATTATTATTATTATTATTATTATTATTATTATTATTATTATTATTATTATTATTATTATTATTATTATCATTATTATTATTATTTTGCAGACATGGCTTTGATGACCAGGGCATCAGAGCGAAAATAGAAATGACTTGAATAATTATAATTAATATTTATATCTTAAAATATAACATTAGAGAGATGCTTTTCAGTCAGTGACACAGGCGGCGCAAAGGAAAAAATCCGAGTACTTGCAATGGGTGTATGACCTCCATCCATGATGACCCTCTAGTTAATTACTATTCCGTTGTTCTACCACTGAGCTACACAAGACTCGTGGAAGCTAAGGCTACTAAAACTTAGTTCATGTGACAAACATCTTTGTATACTGCTGGAAGTAGAATATTAACATATGTTTCCGTGACTTCGCTTGTTTCCACTAGACTGATTTTATGTGTAACATTATTTAAAGACTCGACAAACACAACCCGATCGCGCGAACAGTATCGTTGTATCATTCCATCCAAGAGTTCGCTTCGGTCAATATGATTTACCTACAGTTTCTTACAACAGTAGTTGCATTCATTGGAGTCTTCCTCAATATAAAGATGTTGCTTAACTGCTTCAAGAACCAAACCAAGACGAAACCTTTAATAATAAGCCAGTTCGTTTATCAGGTCGCCATTCTCGCCCTGAACACCGTGGAAGTTTGGACCGATGAAGACACAGAATCTTACCGACTATTTAGACATCTGATGTCAACTTTCTTGTCTACAGTACTGCCGTTCAATTGGGTAGCAATTTTATTGAGCAAGTTTTTTCGTCAAGATCCACTGTTGTCTTTTATGTTAGCGTTGGTGTCATTGGTTTTGGGATTACTGAATTCCGTACTAGAGTGGTGGATTCAAAACCAGTTCACGTTCAGTCACGATTTTACTTTCAGACCACCAAGGTTTTATCAGTTTTATATGTTCATTGTAATGACTATCCTGGTCTTTGGTCTCCAGATACTAGTGGCATTAAATTTTGCCTCAAAGGTTCCAGAAGACATTGCCATCATTTTCGAGAAACCAAATTTTTCAGTGCTGTACCGAGAGAATCAGCTGCACGAGGAAGCGACCAATATAACATTTAAATCAACACAAAGCGAAGAACTTCCAAAAAAAGGACTATTGTCAAAGACTTTGTTGTTGGTGAAGTTTGGAATGATGATGCCTATTTTCTTTTTACTGTGGCTTAGTTCTACCGAAGAATCGTACCGAAGTGTTTTCTACCAGATCGCATTCATATCGAACTATGCTGCTGGAATTCTTATCCCTTTGACAATGATCACAGGGTAAAATACCGTAACATTTAAAACTGATTTTTTTTAGCGTAAGTAAGAACCATCCCCAAAGATCCAGGGGCGCTGTTCTCATAAGGGTAGGGAAACGGCACGACAAGGATGAAGTAACAGCCGGTCAGAAAACTGATTCTCGGAAACATCTAAGATCGTTTTAAACCAAACCCCTGGCCCCAACCCCTTCCCTCGCCTCCATAAATCTCTCACTGTCATTAGACTTTGACAAAAAGGGGTAAAGAATGGTAAATTCGAGACTTTGCGGGACTGCGAGACCCAGGTTTCAAAATTCGAGGCCGAATTTCGAAGCCTCCGAGACGCAAAATCACTCGAACTGAACGAAACTTCGAGACCCATCAAAAACTCTTCCGAGATTTCGAGATCGGGCCAAAATTTTCCAAGACCTACGTTTTTAGAGGAACCATTCTACACCCCTACAATTCATACACAGCTTGTATACAGACGTCCCCTCCCCTACAAGCGTCTGTACACAGGTTGCTGATTCATACATTAAGAGTGAAAGTGAAAAAGTCGTTCTTTTTCGGGGCCAGTCAGTTGACATTTACGAACTCAGATTAGAAAAATGGCGCGACTATAAGCTTTTCAACTGTAAATAGATCTGGCTAGGAGAAAGTTGCAACATGCTATGTTTCTCGGTGCAATTGCAAGCAAAGAAATGCTGAGTCTTCGATGCCGCAGTTTAGTTGAGCACCTGTGTTGAGTACGGGGAAATACCGTAGAGTTAAATTAGTGCTTTGATGTAGATATACTAGTTACATGCAGAATTAATGTAAGATTTTTTTAGTTATTCTGAACACCCATGATATCAATGATGTATTTACATATACTTGTTACAGAATGCTGTTGAGTGGTTTACTTTAAAATATATCTCACGCGCACAAGTGACTTGTATCACCGCACATGAGCCTTGAGGCGAATGTTCAGGGGATAAAGACTATGTAATGGTAATAAATAATAAAATAAATAATAAAAAATTACTTAATTATCCATTCCCTTTATGGGGCTTTTCACGGATAATGAAACAATAATTCAAATAGAACATAACATGTTTAAGAATCACAACTGGTAGGAGACGAACCAGTTGGCTATTTACAAGTGTGGACGAGGATTTGAACACAGGGCTACCAAGAACAAATCCAGCTTGCGCTCAGGGCGGGACTCGAATTCGGAGCTTCCGGATTACAAGTCCAGGGGCCCGTTTCTCGAAAGTCCCGGTAACTTTACTTGCCCGAAATCAAATATTCAAATCGAAATTATTTCTTATTCTCGCGCCCAGGACCGATCGTTTGATGAGGTAAAACAAAGTAATTGACTGTCAAAATAGCACAATCTACGTAAACTATTGAAACCTCGATCTTTAATGTAAAAGGAGACAGCTTACCGGGGCCGTTAATTATCGGGACTTTCGAGACACGGGCCCCAGGGCTCTAAACCGGCGCTCGGCCACACTGTGTATACTGACAAGTCAAATTCATGACGAGTGGGATAATTCCCAGAATCTTTCAAGAAAGCATTAAATGACGCAGTATTCTTTTGCAAACACACATTTTCGGCAAATTTAATAGGCTTCTATTTAGATACGTACTTATTTTAAGTTCATTCTTTACTAAGCTCTCCGGACCAGTTCTCCGGTGTTCAGAGCGTAAGTGATGGCTGGTTGTTGGGTAGAGCCATAGTGTCACATTGAGGACTACTTTGAACGGAGGATGACAGAAATGTCAGAGCGAGATGCGACAGAAGTGCCGGTTCAATCTTAAGTCATGAAATAAAAAGGAATTAAAATTCAAACATATTTACTCACACTGTTAACTATTTCAAGGCGATAGTCAAAGCAAACCGACCTTAATTGTTACCAATCCTGTACGGTTTAGATCTTAACATTAACTTAAATTTAGCTTGCTTTGTAAGCTGACTTAAGCAGAACTTCTTTCAGCAAACAAAAAACTGACAAGTTCGTTATATATTCATTTGTTTAAAACTTAAATTAGTTCTCACTTTCACTTCCAAACTTGAATAACAATCAGCTTTCTCTAACTCATTAAAACTTGGGCTGGGCCACGCGCCGTGAGTCAGACACCTTTTGAGTTCTTTTTCCTCAGTTGGGCCCTTTTCAGCTAAATTTCACTTACTTTTAATTTGGTTAAAGAGGCATTTATAATTTTGCAAATTTTTCCAGGAGCAGCTGAATTTAACTAAATTTCGGTTTCTTTTGTTCTATTAGTAACACCTATTTTCTGCATATGAATGCTATTGATTTTGCTTAAACCCAGTTAAATTTGATCTTTTCAGTATAAATAGATTAAGCACTCTAATTTAGCATATATTCAGTTTTAGCTCCGCGGTCAAAGTTGTCACTGCTGCACAGAAGAGATTAAACCGATTTCAACTACCAAAATCTGTTGGTCTACTTCTTCAAAATCTGTACCCCTAAAGATTTCTGGTGGTTGTAACCCTGGGGCAGTCGATCCCGGCCAACAACAATGCCTCTCGCAGCCGGCTACTGATTCTCGGTTGGAGAACTCAGTTCTGTGCCACTCGATCCTGGCCAACAGCTATACCGAACTGGGCTAACCTCTCGCTGCCAACAGTCCCCACAAGATCAACCAAGCCGAAGGTGACTATGTAGGTAAAGCGCTGGATAAATGGTTAAGGGACAAAGCTAGCAATTTTTAACTTAGGTAGAGACGATTCGTAAAGAAGAGTATTTTATTGTACTTGTATTTTGTTTTTGCTATTTATATTTATTTAGATGCCCATACTGAAGTTAATTTTTTTTCCATTTCAACTTCACTCACAGTCTCAGTGTCAGGGTGTATCAGAGTGCATCACACTGTGATTCCTGCGCGCATGCCGAGCATGGAGAACAATAGGCGTATCAGCCTCTTCGTCACGGAACTGTACCTCAGGAACAGGGTCTCTGATCACCATGAGTCTGCGTTTAGTCGCCCGACTGATCCTTCGGTTGTCACACGGGAAGTTCATGATCCAGTTTTCGAGTCTGCTTCTAAATGCTTCGGTTTTGCCCTGTGGCACAAGGAATTTGACGATTTCAGCTTATTTGTGTTGGCACTTAGCAGCTAGTTCCATGACTTCACAGTAAAGTGCATCGCAGTAAATCCCTATTTTGTAAACTGTCAGCGGTAGACATTATTTTCAGTATTTTGACATTTTTGATCAACACCTCGCGCTACACGTCAACCACTATGTCTACGTACGCGTCCTCTGCCCGAAGTTAGTTACCCTAACAGACCGCATGAAACATAGTTCCAGAGGAGGTCTACAACTTCTGTAGCCTGCCGTTTCATCGAACTGTTCTCGGCTTGCCGGAACTGTCCAACAAGCGCCATCCAAGCACAAGAGGAAGTACTAGATCCTTGTTGCGAACTTTATGCACAGCCTTCACCTTGGCTTTCTTCACTGGATCAAAGAAAGCGTGGGATTGGATGAGCAACGGTAGCAAAGTCATTCGCTGGCTGCTTTCTCTTGCCCGTGGAGGGTAGTCAGTCATCACTCACTTCTGTGTAGACAAGCTTAGCAAGTTGCAAATCTCTCTCGTTGGTGAACTTAGTTTGGCGATTTTTGGCGTCATGGACACATGACTGGATAAGGTTGTCCACTAAGAAACTGTTTTCAAGAAGAGACTCTATTCAATTTACACTTGCAATGTAAAAATATGATTTATTTACTTACTCTTTTCTTAAACAATTTTCTAAATCTTACATTTTTTCTAGTTATTAAACTGAAATTGCGAACTGCCGGTCTTATTGATGAGTGTACCGTAATTTTTAGGGAGTTATTATAACTCCAAAAATGGAGTAAAAATTTTAAGTACAGGATAACCCCTTTTTCGGGTTATTTTAACTCCTAATTTAACTCCGAATTTGGGGTCATTTTTACTCCTGAAAAAGAGCTCTTTTTACTCCCAGTCTGGGGTTAAAATAACTCCGAAATGGGGTTACTTTTACTCCTTACATGGGTTGTTTTTACTCTTTTGGGGGATAAGTGGGGTAAAAATTTTAGGTACAGGATAACTCCTTTTTTGGGGTTATTTTAACTCCTCAATATCTGGGGTCACTTTTACTCCTGCAAAAGAGTTCTTTAAACTCCTTTTTGGAGTTAAAATAGCTCCCCCCAAAATAACTCTATTGTAAGGAGTTAAATTAGCCCCACTAGAGGAGTTATTATAACTCCTTGAAAATTACTGTGTGACCAATAACGGGTGATGTCAGGAGCCCATCATTTGATGGGCTCCTGGTGATGTTGATTCGCATAGGACGTCAGGTAGTTATAATTTAAGCACTAGAATAAACGGAAGTCATGCTTTTAGTTCAAATATGTTTTAAATCTATTCTAAAACAATATTTGTTTACGTTAAAAGAATAAAAGCAATTTTTTCAGCCTTCCACGAAATTCAAGATGGTGGCCAAAAGGAGATTATTTCGATTTTCAAAGTGAAAGCTACCGTTTTATCCTTGCAATCGTGCATTTTTGTGTTGCTTAATATTCAAAGGTTAATATGTGACATGTTGCGGCTGTTCCCCTCGAGTGAGCCATAAACCCAAATTTTCGGCTCTCAGCTGATGGACTTTTGAGAAGCGTTTTTCGCGCTTTTTTCGAAGGAAAAAGGAGACTGGGTCCCAGTTCACTCGTTTGAGTTTTGCGCCGGCGGGCTGGAGAAAATTTTGAATCTGTCGAATCTGTCCACATTCAGACGTGAATCGGAAACACGTAACGTGGTTTTATGCTGCATTTCTTGGACGGATTAATAGACGTAATGCGAAAATGTCGACGAATAGAGATATATTTACTCGTACCATAATTTAGCTTCACGTGGTAGAGTCTCACGGACTGTGGTCACCATTTCCCGAGACGTACATCGATCGATTTCTTGACCGAATGTTCAGGAGACACGGTCGAGAAGTGTCCCGTGCGTTTTCATTTCGGTGGCTATGAACGCGGACAGAGCTGGCAGAATCCCGCCACCTACAAAAAGGCTTGTAGTACGGAAAGCAAACAGTCACCGAGATTTACGTCCACTTACAGAACGGGTAAGCTTAATTGAAAATTTAAACTTCGATTGTGTTGACTGCTCGCTCTTGCGAACATTTCGTTCCACTGTTGTTGTTGTTTGCGGTTTTTCTTGTTGGGGATTAAAAGAAAGCATGGCTTTCTTACGGTAATTGTAAGTCACCAGTCCTGTTTACCTTTTATCTTTAGGCAACTCTCGAGAAAGTTTTAGGCCTGACTGTATCTAAAAATGCGGCCTTGGCCTGTGATCCGGTGTCTGGAGTCATCGCTTATCCGGCTGGGTAGGTATCGAGTACCTGACGAGTGTTATTGCCGTGAGTTCTCTTTTGACTGTTTGTTGCTTCATACGAATAGCACGAAGTGTGAATAATTTGACTGAGTTTATTTTAGCGATGAATTTGCTTGCTGGCTTATTGTGGTTGATGCAGTAGACGTCGAAATATTTAAAATTTGTCAACGAAGTACGTGATATTCGCACACTCACACAACCTACTTACAACCGGTATTAGGTCTATGAAAAAGCTTAGCTCGTCTACTAGAAAGTAGATTTCAAAACATCAGTTACCATGATTTACTCTAGAAGCCAAAATATGCTCGCAAAGTCTTAAGATGTTCAATTTTAATCGAATAGTCGCTCACGACTCGGAGCTTTTTCCATCCTGTATGAGTGTGTAATAATGCAATTTCACGTCTTTTGAGAAGATTGTTATCGATATTCTTGGAGATGATTTTCTCGTAAAAAACATGTAGTGTCGATACAGGAAGTCATTTCTAGTATTACTTGGTTTGTTTTTGTTGAACTGGGATGCAGAATAAAGCGAGAAGTTGCTCATGCACATTTATAATTCATATGTGATCTCGAACGCGCTACCCGTCTTTTGCGCGAAATAAATGTCCAGATTTATAATGGAGTTTGAAAATTATTAGTACGCTGTTTAAATTGATCCATTTTGTTGCAGTATATAGTGATTGGAGCCTCTTGTTATTTCGTGTACTCATAAGGGAAGAAGTTAACACTTGTTAACTGAATGTCAGTTTTTTCTCGAAGGATTTTTTTAGCTTGAATGTGCGTTGTTGCAAAACTTTATTTCCTGCATGTTAGTCAATACATTGAATACCTCACTTCAAGATAATTTTAAACAATCGCTAAGTCTTGTATGAAAAAGAATCTGTTTCAATGGTCGCGGCAAGGGTCATCTGCGTAGTTATTGTGGTTTCAAAAAAATTTGGCATTGTTCAATCGTATTTGCTATTTGCCATTGTGTTCGTTCGTAACCCAGTATTACTAATTTGACCTGTTCTGCATAATCTGTGTAACTTGATTTACAAGAACTTTAATATTTCCGATCTTTTGTCCAGCAGTTGTTGTGACTAGCAGCTGACAGCTTTTTTAACGAGATCGATAAGTTGTCTTATCGTAAAAGTTGAGTGCTATTTGCATTTGTTTCGCAAGTAGAGAGGTCAATTGGAATCATCGATCACATGCGAAGAAACAACGAATACATTATATCTGGACAAAACGAAATTAACTTAATCAATTAATAAAATGTATATTTTAAAAAATGAATCCCTTGGGGACTTTGGAGTTTAGTCTTTGGAATTAAGTTGTCCACCATTATGACAGTTTCATGGTCTTTATATTTGCTTTTGAAATTATATTTCTTTTGTATCCAGTCAACCATTATGAATTATTAATTACGTAAAGCTGAGCTAATATCAGTATCAGTAACAATAAACACAGTAGACTCAAGAATTTTTTAATTACTTACTTAATGAGAAACACAGCAGTTAAAAGTGTTGTTAGTGACTTTTAAGAGTCAGAACGGAATAAATTACTACTGTTGATTACGTAAACATATTAATAAATAAAACACGTCATGTTCAATATAATCTAGATACTCAAAACCTGTCTAGTGTTATATTGTATTCACAGGAAAATTGTGCATTCTTGGCCCTTGACGGAGAAAATATAGAAATATTGACACAAATGTGTTTCTTCTGCATTGAGATGTTGGTGTGTCACAGTTGTTATCCTTTAGGGATACATCTGGTGCAATTCAATTAGTACCTTTTAAACTACAATTAAGGGTATGGTAATTGATAAGGTAATAAAATCATTCAATCACACAGTGAGGCAGCTGGCTCTTTTTGATGAGGGAACTTGTTTTAAAGCCTACATTGATTTTCAGAAAATGTCCCATTTGTATTTTGGCTTAAAATATTATCTTTAATACTCTTGAATGAATGCAAAAGTCGGACTGCCATGTACAAAAATGCATTAAATGATTGTGTAGCTTAGACGTCTTAGTTAAAACAGACTTTTCTTTTAATAGATAGCCCTCTTTGTTCGAAGACTAACATTAATGCGACTGCCTTTCCAAGTACTTATGTGCGAATACCACCATGCTTCTTGTACCAAGTTACTTCAGAATTTAATTGTTTGCACGTAAAGAGTCAGTGCTTTTAAGATTTTCTTACCTCGGTTTTTGATCTGAATTATTTTTTGAAGATTAAAAACTTTCACTAGTAAGGCAAGGGGTAAGTTTCTTCTGGAAATCAAACATGATATTTTCCATTTAAAACAAAATTAATTCTTTGAGCGCTGGTTGAAAACATTGACAAGGTACTGAAAGTTAGACCAGCCTCCCTATTTAGGCCATCATGGGGAGTATCCCCAGGCTCTTCAGAAAGACATTTTACTATCAAAATAACTTTCTTTGCACATTTACCCCGTCGTGTTTTTGTGTGCATGAAGAGGCATGTCTGCTGAGTGAGAAACACCTTAAACTTTGGCTGTCTGAGTCCTAGCCTTGTTATTACATTGTCTTCTTGGACTAAAAACTTTGTTCCGCTTTGGCCTTCTTCAGCCAGGTGTATAAATTGAGTGTACATGCTTCATATGGTGCTACAGAAACTGGTTTAAAGTATTGTTGTGTTTACCTTTACCTTCAGTTAAATATAAAAATACCTGTGGTGACTGCTCACTAAATCTAAATACCATGAAAAGGAAAGAGAAGAAACAAGAAAATAGCAGTGATATTAGTATAGGTAATAGCATGATTTGTAGTGATATTTGGCATAAATACCACAAGTGTTATTTCGAAATTGTTATACATAACGACTCAAGAAATTTGAGGCAATTTTGAAATATCACAAGTGGTATTTATGCCAAATATCACATACAAATCATCCTGTTATTTGTTTATACTACTACCCGCAAAGGTTTGTAATTTTCAAATGTAGGTATTTCAAATTAAGGTGAAATACCGCTGCCCTGAGCCAATCAAAATTCAGAAATTTCTCATGTAGTAGTATGAACTCTCTTATGCTTTTGTATTTTGCAGTTGTGTGGTGGTTTTGTTCAACCCAAGAAAAAATAAGCAGAGTTTTGTTCTCAATACTTCAAGGTAAGGGCATCTGTTATAGTTAATGTGATAAAGAGATATACTTTATAGCCATGCAATGTACATGCACATGGTGATTTAAGTGCATAAATGTTTGGTTTTAAAGTCTTTGTGCAAAATTGCTACATATAACTACATGTATAGCCTCCCCACAGACGTTCTTTGGGGTTCGTTTGTCACGCATTCATTTCTCCCCCACGGGGAGAAATGAATGCGTGACAAACGAACCCCAAAGGACGTCTGCGGGGAGGCTACTACTTGTATTGTTTAAGTTAATACTTATAATTGCAATAATTCTTTTGACCAGGAAAACAATTACATGCCTTGCATTTTCTGGTGATGGCAAATACTTGGCAACAGGCGAAGTAAGTCTGCTCAATAAAATTTACGTTACTTAACTATTAGTTGAATCAAAAGTGATGTTATTTGGTCGTTTGTTACGAAGTCTAACTTAGGCTGCTGTTTAAGAAATTATTTGACCTCCAGATCTCTTTCTTGGTGGGTTGATTTAAGGAAATAAGTGCTTGTCCAGTCTACGCTATATGCTTTATTGAAATTGTTCACGATAAATAGTGTTAAGATAAAAGCATTGGGCAAACTGAAAATGGCTTAGAATGCGGAACTTTTGTCTAATATGGGCTAAACTCCATTTACGTAACTGGCCTGGAATGAGTTTGATATGCTGATAGAATATATGCTTTTGTATTGTTGATGTTTTATGATGTTTAAACTAGATGCTGTAACTAAGAATGTACAAGATTCAGTTTTCTTAAAATTGAAAAATTAATGATTATTATATTTATCGATAGTACAATATCAAGGATTTAAGCAAAACACTTTTTTAAAATTGTGATTGCATCACCATTAGCCTGCCCACTGCAAAACATTATTTCATCACAACTGCAGGGTTTGCACTGTCCTTGAAAAGTCCTTGAATTTTAGAGGGAGTCCTTGAAAAGTCCTTAAATTTCTATGCAAGTCCTTGAAGAGTGCTTGAATTTCGTTAACGGAATGTAGTGGCCTTTATCAAAAGTGTTTTTTAATGCTTTTTGGTTGTCTAAGACAGAGGATAAATCATAGTTCAGAGAAGTTAAAGGTGATTTACATAAAGCGTTTTTGTAGTTCAGAGAAGTTAAAGGTGATTTACATAAAGCGTTTTTGTCTTATGCAAGAATTAATTATCAATTTAAGACAAGCGAACAGAGAATGTGGTGAAGCGAACAGTTCAGGCCTTAAAGTTCTGTTAGCGTGGACTGGGAATTTGCATTTTTTACAATCTGTGAAATTACATTCCTGGAAGGTGGTCCTTGAAGACTCCTTTAAAATAGTTGCAATTTTTTGTATGAACCCTGCAACTGTGTTACATTCTTGTACTTCCATGCAAACATGCTTTGCTGCCAATCAGAGTGTGCACGTAGTATCATAGTTACCACAAATCCTCTACAAAGCCCCCCTCTCAAATAAGCCCCAGTGTTTTCCTTATCAGGTAGTAACCGCTAAAATTTACCACCTGAAGCAACACTTCTTACCACCGGCGACTGCTTGAAGGTTTACAAAAAGTTGATATTCAATAGGAAGGTAAAAAGTTAACATTACTTTCGGGTAGCCGTTATTCTCAGGGTACTGTTACTTTCAGAATTCTAAGGACCCCTTGAAGGGAATGTAATAGAATATTATGGATTTCTTTGGATTATAGAAAAAACAATTGTGCTCTCTTTTGCAAACATTTTCCCTTAGCCACTAGCAGAAGTCAAATGGTCGGCCCATAAGTAACTCTCTGTATCAGTTGTAACTTTTTGTTGTGTTGTTTTCAGAGTGGCCACATGCCATCTGTTCGTATCTGGGACATGGAGGATCAGTTACACCCTCAGATTGCAGAGATGACAAAGGGACACAAGTTTGGTGTAGCTTGTGTGGTATGCAAAATTAACACCAGTATTAAACACAGAATTATTTTAGTCTGCGCCACAGACAGGACTGAACTGGTTAAGTCCATCTGTGAATGTAAAATTCTGACGAATGATCGTGGGCTTAAAAACGGCGACGTAATTAAAGCAGATGATGGTAACAATTGATACATAGATGGCTTGAAATTATGACAGTGCTAAGACGAATGTAAGAGCAAAATTTTACAATGACAGGGACATGGCTTTCTTCTCAATGTGTGAAACATTTGGGTTTTAATATTGAGATGTATGACCCCTCCCCCCCCTCCCCCCCTCCCCCGCCTCTTTAGGGGCTCCTTAATGATCAGAATTAAAAAGTTACTTGGTTTTTCTTCGTGGCACCTTCTCAGTGTGTCTCCTATTGATTATTAATCTTTTGTGTTCCTTCCAGGCCTTTTCACCTAACCTAAAATATGTAGCATCAGTTGGTTTTCAGCATGACATGATAGTGAACATTTGGAATTGGAAGGTATGATACTGTGTGACACAACAGACTTACTATTCACTTTGAGTGCCCCAAACTATATTTCAGGTTGTTAAACAGTGACGGCTGTGTTCTATAGGCAGTGCCCAAGCCCCTCATGCCTTATTTTGCTCTTGGGTATACTCACAGTAGTAAAAGTGCTAGACCCATAAGGTTTCACTTATTATTTTGACTGTTTGCACCAAAGGATTGTTCGTGACGTCTCATTGCGGTCTCAATCATGCAATGATGCTGGTAGTGTGGTTGAATTGTTTCTGCTTGTCATTTGTGAAAATGTCTTTGTTAATAAAATGTAGAGTATGAGGTGTGAAATGTTATTCCTGACAGCATATAAAACAATAATATTATAATAATTGTATTTTTATTATGAATAAACAAAGGGACAATAGACTCTAGACCATATCTAGTTTCAAATATGATGCAAGAGTGAAGAAATTTTTTTCAATCCTGCTCTTTGAGTGGCAACTTATATAGAGTTTGTTATAGTTTATAAAGAGTTATTTATTATTGGTGTTTGTTTTATAGACCAGCACAAAGGTTGCAAGCAACAAAGTCTCATCAAAGGTATAAAACCTTACAATGCTCTCTTTAACTGTTATCTCGAAGAGATTCTTAAAACTATAAAGTACTCAATTAGCAGCAGAGCCTAAGGTCATCAAACTCTTGCATTTTGTTTTTCTTGGTTGATTTCCTTTGTTTACTCTTTTTGAATTTGTAATTGATGCCTTTGAGATGAGCATTAAAAATTAACTAAAGAAGTTACATGTACATAGTAAGAGTTGTTCATCAGTTAATTGTATGACAGTTTTTAACTGCTTCGCCTTTTCAGCAGCTACATCCATGCTTGTTCTGTTTGATAAGGGAGTACTCTGGCCATCTGCTAATGTACTGTGCTATCATTGAGTGCCTGGTAAATAACATTTTTTAATTAATGACTTCACACTTAGGTGTCAGCTTTGTCATTCTCTGAAAATGGAAGTTACTTTGTCACTGTTGGTGTTCGTCATGTTAAGTTTTGGTATTTTGATACAGAATCCAACAAATCAAAGGTGAGTAAAATAGTGAGAGTGAGCGGAATTTTTTATAAACAAGTGGAATATTTTTTCAAAGGCTAACCTCAAATGTATAGTTACTACAATGTAGCTCAAATTCAACCTACATTCTTATATAATAAATACTGTTTATGTGTTGTTGTAATATTGAAACATGTACATGGTCCCAGAGTATTGTGTCTTGTGATACCCCTGCTGACAAAGAGAAGATATGTTGATGGATCTGTGTGTTGACTTCATGTATTGTTTGCTAACGTCTGTGCTTTTATTTCTTCAATTTGTTACTGACAATAATTGCCACAAAGGCAATTCCAAAATGTTTCTTTTTTCCATTTTGTGATTTGCTAAGAAGAGCCATTTTAGTTCGAGTAATCATGCTTAAGGACCTATCCACAATAAAATTAATATTGATGAATTTTAGAAAGTATCTTCTCTTAACAGGCTGTCACATCTGTCAACACTAACTAATTAAAAATAATTGCTTACATCAAATGATTGACAAGAAAACAATTTTTTATTTATTTAGTCGCTTTTGTTCAGTTTTTACCTGGGGCAAATTTTGACCATGGTACCTTTAAAGATTGTCCATCTCAAAGTTTGAAAAACACTACAAACCATCTGCATTTGTTAAGTGTTGGTGGTGACAGGAAATTTGTCTAAATAAACAGCATTTTGCTTGTGTGGTTAGGTTTAATTGACGATGAATTAATGGGAACATGATTTTCTTGCAGGTTTCAAAGACACTTGTGATCAATGGACGGGCAGCTCTTTTAGGGGAGCAAAGAAACAACACATTTTGTGATGTAGCCTGTGGTCGTGGACTGAACTCTGATATTACGTACTGCGTAACAAGTTCAGGTTTATTGTGTTCCGTTAACAGCAAGCGAGTGTTGGATTCTTGGGTGGAACTCAAGGTAAACAGTTTTTTTGAAAGCTTACCCCTGTTGACTCACTTAATTACCTCTCTTTTTTAAAATTGATATAAAATAATTCTTAGTGAAGACTGCCCTGGAAAATGATAAAATGTAATTTGTTGGAGATTCATGATAATGCATCATATCTTCTTCATTTCAACAGGCATCTAAAGCTCACGCAATAGCAGTTAGTGACCACTACATAGTGTGTGGATGTACGGATGGAATTATAAGGTATGAGAATGCAATGAATACAGTTTATACAGTGGAAGGTCTCCTAATGGACACTCTCGTATGCAGACAGCTCTACCTACAGATGCCTTTGCAAAATCCTAGGCGTTTTTCTCAACTCCCTTACAAACTCTGTATTAGCTCTAGTTATGGGCACCTTTTTTGCGTCCTGATGGTGTCTGCTCATGATACATGCCTTTGGATGGTTGACTTTTAAATTTAAAAGTCACCTCCTTCATTATTACTGTCTTGTTTGGTCTCATGAATTTTTTAATGGCAGAGAAGTGAATACAGCTCAGTGTGAGAGATAAGCTTTATAAGAAAATACCTGATCCTCAGTAACTCTAAAGGAGAAGACATATTATGAAATTTTGGTAACTATTTACTATCCCCTCACACTATAATGCTTTACGCTTTAGCTAAGGGTTATACAACACATGTTTTTAAAGTGTACTATTATTAATGAGAGCTCATCATTTTTTTCAGAGTATTTAATCCTTTAAAGTTACAACATATTGTAACATTTCCTAAACCTCACTTTCTGGGTGTCAACATAGCAGAAGGAATTGATTTCAGGTAACAAAATAGTACTAATAATTACCAGTATCTTATAGTGGTGTAACAATTAATCAAATTCTCGATTAATCGCGATTTTGACCGTTCGGTTCGATTCAAGATTCTTTGCTTCCATGTTTCGATTTTGCTTCGATTTTTGCATATTTTTTCCAACGTGCTCTCAGTGAGTTATTATATTGTAAAATCAGAATCCAGAACCTTTAAAATGTGCGTTTTTGATTGACGAGCAAAGACAATAGCAGTTCGGGTGCCATTTTGTGTTGCCTGGTAAAAATGCTGTCCTTCAACCACCCCTTGAGAATTTCCAAATAAGGCAAACCATCTTTGTCAGGTTCTCAAACATGGCGATGAACCAAGTGACTGTGAATCCCCTGTCCCTGTTACTATTCTCAAATTGCGGGTTTAGGGTTGTATGTCGTTAACATTACATGTTATGTTATAAGAATGAAGAAACATTTACATAATGGAATCGAAGTAATCAAAATCGAAAGGCAATAATCGAAATCGAATTGAATTGCAAGGAATATGAATTGTTACACCCCTAGTATCTTACAAGTCTCCCAAGGCAAAGTAAGTCTTTAAAAGTCTTCTTTGTGCACACTTGTTTAATTTTATTGTACTATGATGTGTAGTACTACGTTAAGTAATGTATTAGTTGAAATAATATTACCGGTATTTTTCAATGTTTATGCTTGCAAAGTAGCTCAGAATTACTCAGTAGAGTTAGAGCGGTTTTCACTTGACTGTCGAAAGGGATTGGTTTTGGTTTTGGTTTTGGTTTTGGTTTTACTACGCCCTTTGGTTGGCTAGTGTATTTACTTTGGTTTTGGTTTTACGACAGTCAAGTGAAAACTGCTCTGAAAGGAAAAAAAACTTAGCCATGTATGAAAATCAGGATTTCCATGGATTAATGTTGGTAATGTACATGCAGTTGACTTTTCTGTGTCTTTTATGTTCTTGTGTTTTAGCAATCCATTGTCAAAGGCGGAAAAAGCTGTTTATCCTGATACTGTTGCCGTTGCCCTTGACACAGTAAATCAGAGGGTGAGATACCTTTAGTTAATATTATGTGATTTTGACTAAGTTGGATATTACTGAAAGGCTGGTGATTTTAGAAACTATTCTCAGTACACAGGCTGAATGGTTAAGCTGTTTTTGGACACTGTTTTTGAAGAGTTTGGTTAAGATTTTGTCTAAAAAAAGCTCAGTATAGCCACCGCAGTTATTTAAAAGGTGGATAGCTCTATACCCTTTGAATAAAACAACATACTGTTGATAACACAATTTTTGTTTTTTTCTATAAATACTTTTCCACTGGATAGTTATCTATCCGGTGGATAATGCTACCCACTTTTTGATTGATCAAGTAGGGCCTGACATATTCTTGTCAACGTCACTGAAACAGTACATATAAAACAAGAATCATTTAGTATAGGATGTGTCAAATCAAAAATATACGTAAGGAAATGTTTAATACCTTTTGGATATTTTTATTGTGTTTTGATAAATATTAATATTGTTGTTTTGTTTATTTGTTTGTTTGTTTGTTTGTTCTTGCAGTTGACTTGTGTATATAATGACCACAGCTTGTATACATGGGATATGAAAGACATAAAAATGATTGGAAAAACTTGGTCTTCACTGTACCACAGCACATGTGTTTGGGGTGTTGAGGTAAATCATGCAGCCTGGTTGTTGTTGTTTTTGGTTATTCAATAGCTTCGATCTGCAGAAGAGAACAGATTTGCATAAAGCCTGCAGAAACAGCTTGGTCTGGTTGTGTTACCAGATCTGAGTCACATGTTTATACATCCGTTTGAGTTCTGCTCTGTCTGTTTACTAGCTGGATTTCATTTCATGTTCATGCTTTGTCCTACTGTTCAGTCAACTGCTTGCTTTCTGCCAGATGAGTTTTTGAAATTACGTTATGTTTGACTGGGATTGGTTGCCTGTAATCCTAATCTCCAGGTTGCTTCACTGTATTACGCATGCACAGGACTTTCACACTAGGCACATATATAGCCAGCACAGGCAATGTGAACATGCTCGTTTGGACCTTCTGTCACTTCTAATCTGATCATGTCTGTTTTGATCTTATGTCACGTGAGACCTGTACAAAGCTCAGCATCAGAGCAAGAGTGTTTTTACCTTCGATCTATGTTGCCGGTGCTGATCCCTAACCTTTGGTTATTATTACAATCAACTTTCTTTAAGACCAGCACTAAGTGTGCATTTCAGAGAGATGCTCATCTAATGGAAATTCAAATCAAGGGAGTAAAGAAAAGAATTGAAGGGACTAGCTGTGGGTGACTATCTTATAGAGGTGACAGTTAAGAAAGATCTTTACTGTAGTTTGTTTGTTGCACGGTATGTGATTATCTGAGTAGAATGCCTTTACATTACATTGGATCAACTAGGTGTACTTTCTTCCCCTATAAGCAAAGCAGTAAATCATGTAACTATGCAACAATGAAGTAATGAAGTATTTTTGTATCATTGGTTTGTCCACTTACATTTGATATGATGGTAAACTGTGCAGGTCTATCCCAGTGTGTCAGACAATCGGCAAGCAGCTCTCCCACCTGGTTCTTTTCTAACATGTTCTTCTGATGATACTGTCAGGGTCTGGAATATTGAAGAAGGTGAGAATCTTGTTTTCTAGTTACAATTGCAATGGCTAAAGTATCTCTAGCTGCCACCAGATCCATACAGGCATTTCTAGTCTTCACAACAAATTATTATTGCAACTGATTGTGATGGAACAAGTTTGAATAATACTATTCTTTGGATCTGAATACACCTTGAAACAGAAGTCAATCCTCCATGTCAATCCTTTCTTCCGTTCACTAACTCCTGTTAAGACTTGCGAAAGAGTACTTGAGTAAAAAAAAAGTGAATAATTTTTTTCATGCTTTGTGTTCTTGTAAATTTATGCACTTCTGTAATTTCTTTTTTAGGAACAAGCACGTTATTTGAAAGAAATGTGTACAGCAAGGTACGTCACATTACGTTACAAACTTTTTCATTCCTTTTTTTACCCACAGCGTCTATTGACCAATAAATTCAATAACCAGAATCTTAAACCATTGACATTGACTCTAATAATGACTCCTGCACAGGCTTTAACCCTTTAAGTTCCAATACTGACCAACAGCAATTTTCTCCTAACAATGACCATACATTGTCAAGAGATAAGGTTGTGAGAATATAAAAAATGATCACAAAAGAGAAAATGCCTTGATGTTTTATTAAATTCTCTCAACTAATTCTTAAAGGAAATGTATGGAGATCAGTTTGGAGAATTCGTGTGTGGATACTGGGGCTTAAAGGGTTAAAACATCAGTCACTGTCACTAACAGTCTTATTCTTGACTATACACTCAACTTACTTATGACACTTTTCCTGTGGTCAAATTATTTGCTAGTAGTAACCATTTATTACTGTAATTCAAACAATCTTTTTGTTGGTTACAATGTATGTTGCAGGAGATGATGAAGATCTTATACACAGGAGATTCAGTCGATAATCTCAAGGATACTGATGTCAGTCCAGGTTTGTGGGGAATAATACCTGTTAACAACTAGACAAAAATCCTTATTTTATTTTTATTTTTATTTGACTACTATTTTGCCATTTAAGTTAATTGTATACATGAAATTAAAAAAAAGATGAGGCAAGGAAGCCAATAGGGCCAATGAAAAGGACCACCTTTAAAAACACATGTTTATTACCCAATTAATAAATAAAATACTGGCGTCGGCGAGACAATTAAACGGAGCAAATACAATTTCTTTACGACATAGAAAATAATCATTATATAGGATAAAAATAGATTAGGCTGAATGTGCAAGTGCGAAAACGAAAAAGAAAAAGTGAGAAAAAATATTGCAAGAATATACGAGAAAAATAAAAGTGAAAGAAGCAAAAAACTACGCACGAGCATTAAGAGAAGTAAAGTGAACACGGGGTATGTGCTATTAGTAGGAAGGAAATTGAAGAGCTGGGAAAGTCTTTTATGTTCAATTTTCCTCCGTAGCCTGGCCTCTCATGCAGATGTTCTTAGGGCTTTGTGACACTTTCCTTCCCCACAAGGGGGAAGGATTGCGTGATGAAGCTCTAAGAGCGTTTGCATGGGAGGCTAAAAGTCTTTAGGGGTCATGCTGTTAGTAACCAGGGGAAGTCCCCCCTCTCAAAGCCCTGAGTGACAGTCCTGCAGTTTGGCAACTGCTCATGAACTTTTCTTAGTGATTCAATAGTTTTCTTAAAAAATTCACTTTTCCTGTTCACACTCTCTTGTTTTATTGTGGTCTTTCTTATCAGATCATTTTTAAAGATGGTTATGCATCATCTCTGTACCATGTACATGTAGTAATTGTTGTTGCATAAGGACATCACAAAACAGATGGGTACTTTCTCTATTAAACAATGATCTTGTGCTACTCTGGCTAAGTTATGATTTTTTTTTCAGAAGCAAAATGTGCATCCGCCCATTAGTTTCTTGCACTGCTTAACTGCAAACCAAATTTGAATATACACCAATAACGTTGGCTTAACCAAAGCTGAACAACTCGTTATGAGCTTCCCAAGATGTATCTGTTCTTGAGAGTTTGTTATAAGTAAACATGTAAAATTGCAGTGAAGTTATCAACCACTCGTGTCATGCTTTTAAAGGTGTTTTCCCACTTACTTGTGTTTATCTTGAAAGAATACGCTGTATTCATAGTCGGCGCCATTTTATTTATCAATTATAACTTTTATTTATATTTTTGTACACATATTTCTTTGAATTTTCTCGTAGCAATCAAGAATATGAGAGATTCTACCAGTGAGTATCGAAACAGTGGAGTAAGATGTCTGCGAATCAGTCCTGATGGTCAAACACTTGCTACTGGCGATAGATCGGGCAATGTCAGGTTTGTTGTCTGTAGTTGGTGGCATTGATTGATTAACAGATTTTTTTAAATACTTGAACTCGGATAGTCTCTACTATTGAAACAGATGTTGTTAAATTAGGTTTCTATCCCATGTGAAATTCTCTCTTTATTTCACTGCCAAATTCAAGAGAAAAATGAAGGGAAATCTAGCAGTTAATAAGCTGTTTCGGTTTTTTTGGGTCTTTAGACTAGGTACCTATAGCCAGTTTTGACCGGGAGTTTCGAGGGTAGAAAATTTAAGAATGTAAGCCCTATTTTTTCAGGTAGCGGGCGTAAAGAAAAATCAAAGGGTTTACGAAATAGGAATTCTTTGACTTATGAGCTAATTTTCTTCCTTGTAATTTCTTTTCAACAGGGTTTACGACTTGATGTTCGTTGATGAAATTGCAAAGATCGAGGCTCATGAATCGGAAGTATTGTGTGTGGAATTTACTCCTAGTGAAAGTGGTAATGATATGAAGAAAGTCAGCCAATATTGTCTGTCTCTCTTTCTAACTTTGTAAGGGTTCGTTCTTAAATAGCCTGAGAAAACAGCCTACATTTCGCGACACCACTACTGGTTTTCCCGCGAAATGACGTCAGAGGAATGAGCGCAAAAAATTCCATGCTAATGACGTGTCATTACCCAGATCTGGGTAGTGCTTCTGATTGGTTTACGCAAATTTGCCGGCATGACCAATGAGGAACACTGGGTAATGACACGTCATCAGTATGAAATTTCTGCGCTCGTTCCTCGGAAGTTATTTCGCGTGGAAAACGTCAGCTGTTTCACAGGCTATACTGTCAATTGCAAATTACGGTCAGCACCTGCGTGTAAACTCGCGGATAACGGTGAAGTGCGCGAAGAAAAATATAACCAAGTGAAGGAGAAAACTTGACTCGTTTAGAAGGACGCTTTAAGAGCGAGAAATACGCAGCATTACTCTGCTGTCGGATTTCGAGTGTTTTTTTTTTCTTTAGGGGTTAGGTGGGAATTTGAAATTGGATAAGTAAAACTTAATTCGGATTCCCACTTTAAACTGAACTTACGTACCCTTGGCAATCTTTTCTCTTCACTTGTAGGTCATAAATTGCTGGCCTCTGCTGGACGTGATCGACTTATTCACGTCTTCGATGTACAAAATAACTTCAGTTTTGTTCAGACTTTAGATGATCATTCAGCTTCCATCACCTCCATCAAATTCAACAGTAAGTTAAGTGGACATGTTAACATGAAGTTCATTTTAGTAGTGATTAAGTTCATCCTCACGCAAACTGGAACTCTCTCAACCTTTTTGTAACTGATATCATGTGAGGTTAATTTTTCTGATGAGAGAGGGACTTCAATACGTAGTTGGTTAATTTTCGTTGAATATTACTTGTTTTTCAACCTTCCCTTAACGCAAACACCTTGTGAGCCGATCTGAAAGAGTATTCAGCACACAAACCGTTAACTTTTGCATTTAATGGTTAGTAGACATTCCATGGGCTGCTTGATTTATGACAGGTTCCTTTGTGATGAAGACGAACATTACTTTTAAGACTCTAAAATTAAAGGTTGACTCTTTCATTAAGCCAAATACAATGATTCTCCAATATAACGAACTGCCAAAGAAAGGAGAAAACGTATTCGTTATAACTGAAGTACGTTAAATCGGGGTCTTGTTCCATCGTTTTAGTGATTTATTTCTAACTGCCCTGGTGTAGAATATTGTCAACTGGGATCTTTGTTTCCACGAGGAGGTTTTTTTCCTTTTTACCTGAGTTCCATTGGATCACCCAATTCTGATGCTAACTTTTTCGTTTCAGTGTCTGAATCTGACGAACTTCAGCTGTTGAGCTGTGGAGCTGACAAAAGTATCATATTTAGAACCGCTCAACAGGTATCTTAAATATTCAATTGCTTATAACTTTTAACGTTACCGTAGGCGTCGGTGAACGCCTAATTTCTCCCTCTTTCTCTCTCGAACCCCCCTCCTTTCCGAGGTAAAAATTCATAGGAGAGACTATCATATTACTCAGACCTCGATAGAAGGAGTTTCTTGGAGCTTCCCTTTGAATAAGATATTATAGGAGGTACCGGACTAGATTGTAACGCGACTTGGTCTATTGACTATTTTCCAATTCCTCATAATACACTCTGTCTGCCCCCCAAATTTTGCATAACTTATTGTCTTAAAATGCTCTTGGGAAAATGCAATACTCCCAGGAGCATTTAAAAACAATGGTTTATGCAAAATTTGGGGGGCAAACAGGGTGTATTATGGGGAATTGGAAAATAGAGAATTGCCTTTTTCCAGGCGTTCAGATGGTGGAGTGCGGCGAGAAGTCAGAGAGCGGGAAAGAGAAGTGTCACTTCTCTCTCACCCCTCCCCCACTTCCTCGGTGTTTTGCCTGCTCACATCTCTTCGCGCGGTCCCCAAGATCTGAACGCCTGGAACAGCGGGCCGACTACTTGGTCTAACACATATCTAATGCTCAAAAATAAGCGTCGTCCCTATTGTGTGGACAATCGCTCTCTTTTGACTTAATTTAAAAGTTTCTTCTTTAATCTTTGCAGAATCCAGAGCTGCAGTTTGTTAGAACTACGAATCATGTTGGTAAAACTACATTTTATGACATGGACATTGACGTGTCAAGGTGAGGTCATTCATGTCCTTTATTTTCCTCTGCAACAGTTAAATACTAGATGTTTTTCCTTTATTGTATTCTCATACGTAATTTCGATCTGGTTTTTAAAATTTGGTTTGATCATTTTTTTTGCAGAAAACATGCAGCTACAGCCTGTCAAGACAGGAACGTCAGGTATGAGTTAAACATTGAATTGAAATAATAGTATTGAGACTGAATCGACATCATAGGAACAGAGTGTTGCGTTCTAGTGAAAATTAAACTGAGAGTAATGTAAGCAAAGTTTTTCCATTTTACGTACGACACCATGGGGTCTCTAACGGCTTAGTAAAATACAGATTGTTGGTGTGTTAAGCAGAAGCTGATGAAAAAAACAATCAGTCAGCCGTTGTAGGCTCTAGGAATTGTGATTAGTTTGTTGGAGACTCCCGGCGATCTGGTTATCATGAGATCGTGAGTGAGGTAGTAAGAAGCGGAATACTATAGAGCGTTTCCACCGATGGCGTCACGTCGGCCATGTTAATGTTTCAAAACAATGAGACAGCGGCCATGTTGTTGTTCCAAACCAAGCCGGTGGGGGTTGATCCTTTTTACGAAATTTTTGCGGGTTCTAATTTTTGCGATTTTTTCAGCTATCCGCAAAAATAAGTCCCCGCAAATAATAATTAACTCAAACATTTTTCCCGCAAAAATTTACTACAGAGTTAATATTTTCTAACTTAAATTCGCTACACAAAGATACAGTACTAAGAAATCGTGTATGTTCGATTACAACTTGTCTCTTTCATTCAGAAACAGCGTAGGCGCTTTTACAAATAAGACTTCGGGTGCGATACAGTTGCTGCTTATTGGTTTCATGTTTTTTCTTGAAAAGCCCCATAAGCGGAGAGTATAACTAAGTGATTTATTTAATTTTTGAGTCAGACAAGCATATGGATATCTTTCATGCATATTCTGTCTTCTATAAAGAAGGACTTACCAAAATAAAATTCAACCATTCGTGCTTGCTCCTGATTACGAGTTGTTGTTTCCTTTTTTGCAGAGTTTATGATGTTAGTAGTGGTAAACAAACAAGAATCTATAAAGGAACTCCAGGAGATGACGGAACTCTCGTTAGAGTATGTTTCCTTCATCACTATCATTTCTTTGCTATAAGCTTTAAATAATTTCCTGGCTGGTGTCGGTCAAGTTTTCCGGTCAAACCGATTTTCGCTCGGACACAACCCGTTTTTGGCCGGACAAGTATACATTAATTACGCCATACCTCCGTTAAGGAACCCCCCCCCCTAAATCCTACCCCCCCCCCCCCGCTA
>CALNXI010000660.1:159430-182308 GCA_942486025.1 Porites evermanni | reverse complement strand
TGTGATTGCATTCAGCTTGTCTCTCGCGGTTGGTCTGGTGTGTTTCCTCGTGACACGCTTATTGTCGCGGTGTCGACCTCCGTTTTGGCGGGACCAGTAAAATTTTATCACCGCACCCCCTTTCAAAGGAACAGCCCCCCTTAATCTACCCCCCCCCCCCCCCCCGCTAAGCTCTTTAGCTCTTTTTGTACATGATCTTGAGTTAGACTCCATTCCTGAATAGTTCAGTCTGTTAAGAGCGGCATCACTCTCTCCTTAGTAAAAGGTAAAAACAAATCCGTGAAAAAAAAAAATTTACTATAATCGACTATGGTTTCATGCATGCTCTTTGTCTAAATTGTTGTTTTGGATAATCGGCGTATGGTGCACGTACTTTAGAGATGATTTGTATGTTTTTGGTTCCCCTAGAATTTATGTGTTGTTTTTGTCGTCTTTAGATAACTCTGGACAACTCTGGCACCTACGCAGCCTCGAGTTGTTCAGATAAAACCGTCAGTATCACAGAATTTGACTCCGGCGAATGTGTGGCCAGTATGTCTGGACATTCTGGTGAGTTGTAGATTAGATAGTGTTCGTTTTGGGACAAAATATAAGGATATTAAGTGACCGACTTATAACTAGCCATTGTAGTATTTGGGAAAAGTTTGGGGGCATTGAGCAAAGGTTTATACGGGGAGGCTCCATACCTATACCTTTTAGGTATAGGTATTCGTATACCTATTATTGACTAATGGTACCCTTTCACATGACCAGTTAAGAACGCTTCATCCCTTTTAACTGCTTTAAATGCAGCTATATGAATAAATAAGACAACCAGACAGAATTTTTACTTTTTTTCGGAGCCATAAAATGCTTCTGTTAGTCGGTTTAGGTCCTTTTATAGACCGAAGTGACAGATTTCCCTTCCCTTTAATATACTTCAGCCCGTGAAATCCCTGCCCAGGCCATTATAGAGATTCCCCCCTCCCCCTGCTGGGGGAATTGTAATTAGAAACTGTTTATGTGGAAGGTAGGGAGAGGATAACCAGTTGACTATGACCCCTTTTTGACCCCTTTTTCCGTGGGATTGCTTACCGAGATCGATCACAGCCTCTCTCCTCGCATCCGCTCGAACCAAGTAAGCTAAGCCTGTTTGAAACAAAGGTGTACGAGACTTTGCTTAATACTTGACCATTTAACTGTTTTTAGAGGTTGTCACTGGAATTAAGTTCTCTGTTGACTGCAAGAATCTCATTTCTGTTGGAGGAGACGGGTGAGTTTTTCAACTTTGCGCCAACCTGTGTAACATTTAACAATACATGTACTTTCCGTCTGCACAGGAAACATTAATGAAAGCAACAACATATGACCTAAGAGTGATTCAGTGTTCAGTCACTCAGCGACACGGGGCGGCTAATGAACTGGAGTTTTCCCAAAATGAATCGAACCTACTATTTTCTCGTTACTACTGGAGACGCTGTACTATTAAGCAACAGGAGACTTGTCCAGAGCATCTGGAGTAGTATCTTAAAGGTCTTAGGTTCGACTTCGTTGGGAGAATTCCGATTTTTTTTTTCCAAGTTGCCTGTCTTTTTGACTGAAAAAATATCATTTTCATAAATCCACCAGGCTAAAAATTTCGATATCGAAAAGAGGCCTCCACAGAAAGTGTTATTTCAATTCTTGTTTCAGTTTTTGCGATATAAGGACTGAACTATCAGCACTGTTTTATTGTTTTCAAAATATATGAAGACGTTTGCATTGACCGCTTAATTTGATTTCTTTCTTCCTTGCAGTTGCATCTTCGTATGGAATATCCCTTCAACTTACACACAGGTAACACGTTAAATATTATCTGGACGAAATGTCTCATTTCGGTGCTTTCTAGAATTAACGTCTGACCAACGCCCCAATTAGGTATAAATTAGTTAAATGTAGGTGATTTTCACCGCTGAATCCAGGATAGTGCCCTACAATGAAGGAGCTGTATATATGTCTCAAAATTTTTAAAAATCTTTTCTTTCCTACTTGTCTCCAAAAGATGCGTGGTCACCACACCACAATATTTGCCTGCTTTATAGCTCGCTATTCTTGTTTTTCTTTCTTTTCTTTTTACCAGAATATGGTTGAAAAACTTCACGCTCTTGGACATGAACCGGAGATTAAGACCCAAATGGGAACTCCACTCAGGTAAAAAGACCTGACGTTTTTGCGAGGCTTTTTGCAGGTCTATTTTCCCTCTTATATCCGTCGAGTTATGCACTCCAGCGAGCACGATCGCAAAAGATACAGGGACACGTTAAAAAGTTTCAATACAGTCAAACGTCTCAGTACAGTGAGGCGGATTTTTTTCTCTATTGTTTGAAATTTCGTTTGCCATAAAATGGAAACACTTGCCAGAGAGGGTTTGAATTGACAGGACATGAAATAACGGCAAGCCGACGGACAATGTCCGGTCAAAAACAGGTGTTGTCTGGTCGCATCCATGAATGGTCGGTCACGTTTTACGCAGTCTGTTGGCACGGGACTGCGAATAAAAGGGAATTGTTGCCGTGATCTTGTTGCTAATAATATGAGGGTTTTTTAACAAAGTGTTTTTCAAATTAAAACAGGCGCGACACGTACCAAATATCTCACCCCACCATTCCTGAAGAGAGCGAGTTTTCGCCTGCAGGACCTTCGGCATTCACTCGACCATTTAGAGGTAGGCCAACTAAACAGTAATCGGTAGCTTTATAATGTCTTGCTCAAAATGAGCAGAATTTTGAATTGGAAAGATCACTGACACGTTCCCGCCTAAAAGAAATCAGTTCAAGAATTTTGTTTCCCTTTTCCCAGTTTCAATTTAACCAAAGTTTTCTTGTCTAGGAACATGTTAATGAAATAAAGAATATAAAAATTTCATATAATTATTTGAACCGTTGAAGGAATAAGTAAATGCAAAGGAGATCATCGCCGTTAAAGACGCAACTTATGCCCTTGCGAAAAGAAAGCCTTAAAAATTCAGACTTTCCGGTATTCAAATATGTTACTGAAGCTTATGAAGTACTGTTGAACCTCTTCTCCGTGATTCAGTGATGATAAAAATAGCCTGTGTACAGCTGCCCCCTTCCCTCAGAAAAAATGAGAGAAGGGGCCCCTTCGCCGATTTTTTTTGTGAGGAGATAGGGTCGACGCAATCGTAATTTTATCCGGCCTTCGGGTAAATGGGACGAAAGTTAATAAAATAGAAGCCCCGCCCAGTCTGATCTGGAAGTTGAAATTTTAGTGCAGATGGAAAGTTGAAAAAATAAAAAAAGTGATAAGTTAATGCCGGTGAATGCAGTAGATACTAAATAAATCGGCAAATCACTTTGCGTTGAAGTTTTGATGGTGTTAAAAAAAAAATCAGTAGAGTGTCGATGTCTTGAAAGTCCTTCTCTGTTTGACACTTGTTTTTTCGCCTTGATATCTTCGTTGTCAATTTAGAGCCCAGTCCACCAGTTAAAGATTACCGCTTCAGTGTTGGCCAGCTGCCTTCATGGGCACAAAAGCAGGTAGGTCAATTTAAAACCGTGCTCTTCTGCGGTGCTTGCGCCTGTTACTCGTGTTGCTTGCGTGCTCGTTTTTATCACCCAAATCAGCCCAAGTCATTCACTAGTTTTCGTAGCAGGCCCTTGCGGGAAGTAATGAGCGCGCGAGGGAGACACGCGCGCCCCGTTCTTTCTCACATGAGGCTGTTACTCACGCTAGTAATGTTAGGCGGATGCCAACTCCAAAAATTAAAATTGAAGCAAAATCCAAAAGAGTAACAAGTAATGAAATGCAAAAGTATTGCCGATGAAGAGGTTTTATTTGAATCATAATGTTTTCACCACAGGTTTTTGTTTTGAGTTGATGGAAGGTAGAATTACTTTGCATATCTATGACGTACGGAAGGGACTTGGCTCAGTATAATGCTAGTAGTATCTGATCCGCCGGGGATTCTTATGAAATTGTTTTTTTTTGTTGTTGTTTACTTATTTAGCTCATTGCTGAAGGAAATGAAAATGTAACCGTGTCTCCGGAACAGGACAACGGCCAACAGACAGCTCAACCCGGAGGACGCTGGGCGCAGGTGAGTGTTAGAAACAACATGGATTTACGTACAATGAAACCTAAAAACTGCATGCATTACATTCTCTCCACAAAGTAGATGTATCCAGACTTCTACTCGTAAAAGACCTCTCGCAGTTCAACTCTCGTAAACGACTACCTCCCTTATGCGACCACTGACTCTTTCGCTAACGGGAAGTTCGAATGTCGTGCCTTTTTTGCAATTGCAGAAATTTTCGCGCGAGAGCGATAGTTTTTTATGTAAGGTAAACTTGCCTACAAGTCGAGCTCATAGTCTTTCACGAGCGCGAAGCGTGAGCAGTAGATTTTTGTTGTTTTCTGCGGCAAGAGAGGGCTGGGGCCAACTACCGGAACCGGAAACGAGATGCGAAGGACTTTGAGAAAGTCTAGATGTAATAATATAGGCAGGGAAATGGCGCAAAAATGAGGCATCTATTTCTTCCGCCGTCATATTGGTGTGATTTTCCAAGAAACACGAATCGGACATAAATTCTTCTGAGGCCACTATGGAACTTGTGAGACATTTCTGCAGTTTAAACTGAAATTTTCTTTTTACTTTTTTAGCGAATTCAAAATGGCGGAATTCATGTGGCGGGAGAAAACGGTACTTTACAACCGATCAAATTTCCACTTGATCCAGCAGGTGAGGATTGCAGAATTTATTAATTCATGTATTTTATTTGAAAATATTTTTAGACTTGGCTACGGGGAAGTGATTTATCCTGTGGATAGCGCTATCTAACATTTAAACAATCGGGACCAGGAAAATATGTTCTGGTTTTGACTACTGCTATGAAACCAGTAAAAATCAGACCGGGCTTATCTCTGTGGTAATTGTTCTTTTTAAGGTTGAGCGAGAGACTGGGTTGAATTTCACTGTGGGACTGTTTTGGTGGCGCTTTCACTATTTCATTGGTTCTTACTAAGTCGCACAGGAAACCTTTTTAACTGTTTTAACTTGTTTTCTAAATTTTTTTCAACAGACCGTAAACGATACACGATAGAACCAATTTCTCTTCAAGAGCAAATGAGAGCCCTGGCGAATAGCGTATGTAACTTGAATTTAATTTAATTTAAATCTCCCTGAAAACTCCCAGAAGTGATTGTCATTTAACGTCTCCTTACATTATCAATGCATTGTTTAGCAGACATGTGATGAGAATAGGTAAATGAATCATCCAGAAGATTTTGTCTTTATAGTGACCCAAATTCTCTTCACTATTGACCAAGGAAGCGTATAGCAGCAAGAAAGGAGAATTTCTAATCAGATCTTGGAAATGAAAGGGTAAACCCATGAGAGAATTTTGCTGCATTTATTCTCGAAAGCGAAAAGATATTGGGTTCCCATGACAAGTTTTCCAGTGGTGCAAAGGTTTAACAGATCAGAAGAAAAGGAGAAAGACAACACAAGACCAAATTTCGAGTTCATTTTTTGTTGTTGGTTAGCGCACTCGACAGTGGTGTTGGCATATCCATTTCAAAATGAAATGAAGATTAAATGAATCTGCGGACCGAGTTTTTTCGGGTTCAATGGATCTATTTTCATGTTGTTTACTAGTGTTGTTTGTTTCCACAGGGAGTTTGCCGATTAGTACAGTGTGCTATGTCCTTTGTTCTTGACCTATCGGAAGCTCTTGTTGCAGGCTACACGCCATATCACTCAATTTTGCGCGCGAAAACAGTATATTTTTGTCCCAAACATAAATATTTAACGCCGTAGTCTGTTTGCTTGCCTTTAACGTTTTCTTCTTTCTCTCTTTGCAGCCTCTCGAAAGACGCTGTTCCCTTACTAAAGGGGTAAGTTATTTTCTGTTAATTCTCTCTTGTCCCTTGCAATGAAACCTGGCAAGCTGAGCTTATCAACATCAATTTTTTTTCTGCACATTCAAAACAAGGAATTTCTTTAACATGAAAGTCCGTGAAAAACCTTGGGCTGAAGGGGCTTTGCGCTCGCGTGTAACGAGGGCCAACAATTTTTGTCGAAATTAGCATCACGCGTGGAGCGTAGGTGCATCGCACATCGAGGCAGAAATACGAGTTGACTATATTTTATATATCTGTTAGTGACGTTATCAAGCGATAAACTACTTTTTCCTCTGTTTGTTCGGCCGTTTTGGCGATCAAGATGTCCTTTGGAACATCAGCTTTAAAATAAGAGCTAAAATCGACATAAATATTTGTGAGTACGTGTCACTTAGAAAGCGAGTTTGTTTCTGTCAGCTGTGTGTCAGAAGGGCGAAACTACCGAGTTTCGCGAGGGCTTGCCAGACACGTATTTTTAGTTTAAAAGTTAAATAGTACAAGCTGTAATTCTTGCAACGTTGGTGAGACCTACGAAATTTTCACACAAATGAAAATTCGTTTACTGATTTTGTGAGTGGAAGGTTTGAACTAAAACGTGCCGTGCGCAAATTATGTGTTAATATATTTCTTTACAGGAAGATGATGATCTGTTCCCGGCCGATGGCAGAGCTGCCTTGGAAGAACTTACAGAAGATGACATGGAAAATGAGGTATTCATCAGGGAACACTAAACATAATATTAATTGGTTATGGTAACTTTTGCGGGCATGGCTTTAAAACTTGAAAAAGTTGGCCCAACTTTTTCAGGCTTCGATCCATGCCCATCCTACCCCGGGTACAAGAGATTTTTTTCTCGCGTGCGGCTGGATGCCTTGGTGTCGTTCGCAGGCCGACAGTTGACCGAAAGCGGAAACCGCGCATAAAAAGTCTGTGGCACCCAGGGTATGTCCGTCCTTTCCATCCGTAGCAAAAGACGAGAGGAAAAAGTTTCAATTCCTAAATATAGTCTTAAATAACAAAACTAGACCCATTGTTTTAAAATCCAATCTGACGCGAAGACACATTGGATCATGATACGTTTCTGGCAAACTGCCCACCTACCCCTCCCCTAAGCCAACATTAACACTTCCTTCTCACTTAGGGCAAAATGTTGGCTTAGGGGAGGGGTAGGTGGGCAGTTTCTCCGAAACGTATACACATTTTAGCTTTTCAGAAAAATAACAAATAGAGTGACATAGTCCCCTTAAGAGGTAAAACTTTCGCTTTGCAGGGTGATAGTGAGGCGCCTTCTGGAGTCACCGTGACACGTGGCAGCGACGTCGCCAATTATCCTCCTCGAAGGAGCAGTGTACTGACCTCTGAATCAGGAGAACTGAAGTTTGAGGAGGCAGAGGAACTCAAAGAGGGAGAAGTCAAGGAAGTAATTATCTACCTTCCACCAAGTCAGGATGACTTTGACAGTGAAGTCGCCAGGTCAGACAAACATTCCCAATATACCCCCCACGGGATCCTTGATCATTCCCGGCCCCAGTGCCTCTTGAGTCGTGAGGGCCGAAGCCTCTCCGACCTTGATCGGTCTAATTGTGGTACTGGGGCAACGCCCATCTGGATGGGCCACATGCCCTCTGTACTGCCACAAGAAACGAGGTCGACCTGTCATACCCTTGGTGAATGCGCATCGATACTCCCTTTTGGGGTAATGTCGAAAGCTCCCCTTGTACAAAGTCAAGCCCACTGTTGTAATGTCACTATAACTGTAAGTTCTTCCTCACAGGTCAAAAAAGATTCCCCCGTGGATCTTTTCAGAGTTTCTCCAAACCCTGAACATCCTGAGCTCTCAACATTCTATCAAACATATGAAATGATTTCAGGTTTAAGTAGTAAATCTCATTTAAGTGAAGTTACAAAGCCTAAAACTAAAACGTTCGTGAACTCACCGTTATACTCTAAAGACAATAAACGATGTCTGCAATTAAATCCTTTTTCTGGTAACGTTAGTAACTGTAAACTTAACCTTGTAAATGTTGAAAGTAGTGAAAACTCCTTTACAGGTGAAAATCTTAGTTCCGTGAATGATTTTATAGAAATTTCTCTTAAAGATGATACGGTCAGTCCCACACTATTAAAGTTAAGCTTAAAAGAGAAACATGCTTTCCTTACAGGAATAATAAACAAGAGGAAAGCGTTCTGCTTTATTGTAATGCTTACCGTTGCTTTACTCGGATATTACAACTTCGTATGGATCCAGTAATTTTTTGGGGGATATCAGATAAATGATTTTTATAAAAGTAATCACCGAATAGTAAATTGCTCCTCGTATTTTGAATATGGTTCTGCCTTCCTTTTGCTGGCTAAATTTGTCATTAACTCCGAGGTTTCAAATTTTTAGGTTCTAAAAATCTCAGCCACGCAAAAATACAAGTCTATCGTCGTTTACAGTCGCCATTACACTGCTTGAAGCTTGGTCTTCTGGCTTAATTGTATGCAGCGCTTTGCTAAAACTGCTTTCTTTTTTCCAACCAATCAGAAGCAACAACCAAATCAATTTCACCTTGCTGGCAGGCGTTTTCCCGCGCTGCGTCGGCCACATGTATTGTTGTGAGTTTTGATTGGTTGGATGGATTGTCCGCGTCTGCTGTGCTTACGGCATGAGCTGCATTCTGGAAAGAGTAGAAAGGAAAGCGATTGCTTGAGTTCTCTGTAGAGTCAGTACACATAAAATGCGGCATTGAAACGATGCAGTTTCCTTGCGCACTGTTTGCGTGGCTGAGAAATTTGAAAATATTTTTTGACTTAAACTAATTTTTATTTTATATAAAGTAGTCTGAATTTTATAAAGTAACTCTAAATTATTCAAAATTTAACAACAGTATTTACAGTTGTAAGATCGAGAGAGAATTTTGCTCTAAGCATCTAAAACCGTTACTTTAAAATTTAAAATGTATCTAAACCGAATTCGTTCGTGATTGAATAAATTTTGTAAACATTTCTTTTTGTTGTTTTTCTTTTTCCCGCGTGTAACACAGTGGCTTAAAATTTTCCATCTGCTATAAAACTACTTATTTGGCGCCCTTTGAAAACATTAACGAGAGAAAACACTCAAGGTAAAATAAAATTTAGTCATGCTTATTAAACTTAATAATTTGCTAAATAGAAGTTAAAAATTTAACGACTTAAATAACTAGCTTGATGAACAATAAGTACCTCAACGTCTGAATTTTAAAAAAATAATGATAAAATTTTAACTGAATTATTTCATTATTCAGTTGTAACACCAGCTCTCTCAGAGGCCAAAGGAAATATATAGATATTTTCAGGAAATCACAAAAGTCTAAGTAAGTTAATCCCAAAACCATGCGCCATTCAACATCGTGGACATCACTAACCTGCTCTGAATAACAGCCAGCGCCCTTCACTTCAAAACGCTTTTTACCCATAATTTCTCGACATTTACTAACATTTCTTCCCTTCCTTAGAACATCTAGTCACTTCGTTTTGTCGAGGTTAACATTTTAATATAGTCAGCTAACACCAATATGTCTTCCTTTTCTGCTCTCTCTCGCTTGACCCAGTGCTCCACGGGTCCAAGAAATCATGCAACATTACGAGGTTCTGCAACTGAAGCATCACCCGTCTTGCCCAAATATCCCTCAACAAATCAGCAACGGAGATGCTTCGTTGCCGGAGGATGACCTGGACAAACCGGTCGATCCGGTTACTCCTCGTCGTAAAAACAGCCCTGGGACGCTTCAAAGATATCCGTCTTCGGATTATCTTCCGTCTAGAGTTGAAAATTTCCTCAGGTAACTCAGTAATTTAAACTTAAAAGTTTTCAAAAATTGTTTTATCTTATAAAGTTTTTTATTCAGTCGCAATTCAAAGTTTTCACGTTTGCTTAACCAAAGGTAACAGACATTTTTCCTTTTTTATTCAGGAAAACAAATGTCTTTTTTGTATATTATTATTGCAATTCTGTTCTTAAAGTAAAACTGTATAAAGTGAAAAGTTCTAGAATGATCCTTTTACTGTAATATTAAGTTCAGTCCAAACCCGTTAATTTACTGTTTAACGTAACACTCTTTGAAACTAATGTACCCCTGTGAAACAGACTTTTTTTCTGACATCAAGTTTTAATTAAAGAATTTAAAATAACCCATTAAAAAGTCCTCCTTGTTGTCAAATATATTGGTAACCTTGTTATGTCATAGATGAAGTTAAACTAAACAATAAGTTAACCCTTGTGTTGTAGTTGTGGGTCAGTTTTATAAAAGTATGGGTAAGCTTGTCATTTCTGTCACAATTAACCCTAATTTGTACATTCGAGACAAGACCCTTCAAATAACAGCTGCGTTTGCTAGACTAATGATATCTGCAGTTGGTGCTACTTTTCAACCTTACATATTCACCTTACGTGTAGTTACGCCTCCTAATAGACTCTCCAGATTGGGACGTTTTTGGGCGCAAATGCGTCCAGTTGTTTTAGTGTATCCTTACGCTAGAGCCAGGGTGAACGGATCCACTAAAACAACCATACGTCCGCGCGTTTTATATCACAATGAAAAGTGGTTATGGAGTGTGTAAATTCAAGCCAGTTAAAAGCAGTTCATATACCGCTAGCTATAACTGATATTGGGCTCTCGGGAGGTAGAAATGCGTCTAATGGATTGCGAAACCAAACCAAAACGCCTCTCGTAAAATTGTTGCATGCTTTATATGTCGTTGTTTTTGCCACCTGAATGAGAGCCCTGTACGCGCTTTTACTTTTAAATGTCAGTTTTGTGTTGTGGTAAGTTGTGGTCAATCGACTGACAAGAAATTGAGAGAAAGCGAGAATCCCCAAGCCCATAAGATAACTAAAATTTTCTCTTCTTTTTTCTGACCAAAGGACATGAACCACTTTTGAAAAAAGTTCTATTGCATCCTACAGAAAGACGTCATTTTTTGTAATTCAAACTCTCGACTCTGGATTTGACTGAACAACATTTGGAAACATGATAGCACACGAATCCCTTCTTTTCTTCCGTGGATTGGGGTACACACAAAATTGCTCGAACCTTACTAAGATAGACACTTCTGCATTCCTCTAGTTGTCGAGACTTGAACAATTTCATACAAATGACTATTTTGTTACGCCGAGCCTCACGTTGGTGTTCCTGTGTACAAGAATTGAGGGAACAGTCTGTTGACTATTAGAACTGCGAGATATTAAATAATTCGCCCAGTTCCTGTACGGCGTCTTCCCAGGCCTTCTCGATCAAGACATTTCGGTGACGTATCAACCCGCTCGGACCACGTGACCCAATACGCATCGGGCGAGCGCAATAATGATGCCTAGGGACTGGGCAAATAACTAATGTCATATTTAGTATACACGCTTCTCATGTCATGTCGCATCTCAGTCATACACAGAGCGCTCATCACTTCTGGTAAAGCCGAAATACGTTTCAGTAGCAGTGTTTCCCATCATATCGACTTACATTTATCCAACATTCTGTGTTTCCGAATAGACCGTTATTTCGTTCTAAACTATCCGATCATATTTGGGAACACTGTATAATTATTTTTCCCAACTGAAATGATTTCCTTTTCTCACAAAAAATGACTGCTTTGTTATCATTATATTTATCATTATCAGGGCTTTTCAACTTTCGGTTGCCCAACGTCCGAAGAGACTGTCTCTAACAGTAGAGGACTCAAAAGGAGAGGAACAAGAGGTAACACTGACGCGTTAACATTTATAAGCACTGTGTGTTTTAGCGGGGCGGAGGGGAAGGGGGGCCTATAGAGACTGGGAGAAACTAGGGCTTATTTGTGCGAACGCCGATTAGCACTCACTTCGGGTTTCTTTTTTTGTTTAAAAGCATTTTCTTGTATAAAATATCTATTTTAGAGGGCTTAATCATCAAACTGTACGTAGACAAAATGAATTAAACTGAATTTGCTTTTTAAGCTTTCATATCTGAATTCAAATCTTAACCTGCTTTCAACAACTCGGCCTAGACGGAAAAAGTGAAGCTCAGAATTTTAAGGCCAAACTCATGATTAGACTACGAGTAGTCCCCATTTTTCCTCAGGGATAGTAGAGGGAGCGAAAGGCGAGCGCGCGTGAGTACGTTTCGCTCGCTGTACTATCCCTGAGGAAAATGGGGACTACTCGTAGTCTAACTTTCGATTTGAGAGAACAAACAGAATAATATAGTAATTTATGAAGAGTTCATTTTGTTTTTGTCTTACAGGAGAACGAGAATATGAAATCTGTGGAGAAAGAGATAGCGACTCGTAAGTTTGGTCATTATTGTTGACGTTTCCTGTGGGGCTATTGCTTTAGGACTTCCGATTAAAGTTGAACCTCCATTGAGCGGCCACTTGCCACCCTCTATTTATCGGCCAGTAATCGAAGTCCCGAAATAATTGTAGACAAGAATGGGAACATAAACCTCTATTTAGCGGCCATCAAGCGGTTGATACGTTTAGTTCGGCTTTATTTCAAGAATGTGAGGAAGGAAAATACAGTGCGAGAAAGAAGGTGACGGCCGATTGTGCACCAGTAATGTTGCTTTCGTCGCGGGTTTGTTTCAAAATAAAGAGATGGGTTAGAATAGGGACCTTACGAAACCACGACGGCAACGGCAACGGGATCGTCTAAACCATAATAGGTTTTATGAGCAAAACAACAATTCTGCATTTGCATCACGCCTTTTAGTACAACTGGCGCACAACTGCGATGTGAAATGACCAAATTTTGAATTGACTTGAGAACGGGAACGGCAAGGCGATAAATTTTACTATCTCTCTCTGAACTGAAATCAGACAACGTTTCCTCTCTTCAGTTCCAACCTCACTTGCCTAGTACTTTCATTTAACTGGGTCAGTGACTTGGTATAAAGGCGACGCGAAGTCTATTTGTCAGCGACGTTTTCATTGTCGTCGCGTCGTGGGATCGTAAGGTCCCTATTACGTCTGCGACGATGGCTAGCTGTTACAAGGTCATTCATGAATTCTAAGGTTTATGTTTTTATTAAATAAAGCTTCCAGCGAAGAGGATGAAGACGAGGTTACCAGCCCTTCGGAAGAGGTGAAGCCGTTTGGAGAAGACGAAAACAAACCCGCGGGAGAGGAGGGTGAGGAGGTAGTTGGAAGATACTTTGAAAGTCTTGGTACCAGCTCCCCAGGGATAAAAACGGAAGAGGAAGTAACTGAACCTCCGCCTCTGGACACAGAGAAACTAATGAGGACCAGATTGAGTATCTCGGCTAGATTTCTGTCAAGATCACACCAACCTGGACGGTATGAAGTCATTTCTTACCATGTTTTAAAAGAGATATATTTATATGAACATTAATGAAATACCAGATGAGCTTTAGCGCGAGAACATGATATTTTCAGACGTGAAAATGTGAAAGATCACCATTGATATGGTAACATAATAAATCGCGCCTTTCGCCACAAAAAAAATAAATTGAAATGGTTTGGTTTGTCATTGGGGTTGATATGTAAATAGACAGAACTTTGCATGCTCGCTTAGAGATTTTCGTGTCTCCGCGCGGCCATATAGTATCCTCTTTATTTTAGCCATATAACAGTAAATCCTTTATTTATCATGCTTGGTCGGTCTAGATGGCTGAATTTTAACTTCGTTCTTTTTTGCGTTATGGAAAACGCATAGAAGCAGAAATTGGCCAATAATATTCAGCCATCTTGATGTCACGGTTGAACAATAATCTATATGACTACTTTCTTGTTATTTATGGTAAAAGCTCAGCAAGTATTCTCACACACTTTTCCTATACCTACGTAGGCCTGGCTTGTTGGCAACAAATACAGACGAAGAGAAAAACCACCACTTTGATGATGTATGTATTTCATTTTGGAGATTAGACTCTTCCTTCTTTGACTCTTGCTTTGTTTTGTAAGAATTTTATTTTGGCTTGCAGGGTATTTCAGTTTAACTCGCTTTGTCTAACCCCGATTTAATTCCACCTCTTTGTTTCAGTCGAAACAAGATTTTCAAAGACGCAAGGAGGAGATGGCGCTTGCTGTTGAAGCCACTCGCAAGCGACTGGAAGCCGTGAGTACTTAAGTTTCACCTTAAAGTTTCTCACAGAACGTTGCTGATTAAAGAAAACCTTTCACATAAAACCCCAAGACATGAAAAAAGGGCGGTATTTGTCAGCGAAAATCAAACGGAACGCGATTGAAGAGAAATCCGTTTCCCATTATGACTTCATTACGCTACTTACATACATATTTTATTGTAACTCCCTGAGACCCCGTTCACACGTATCCGGCGGATATTTTTTAATCCACAACTTTTTCTTTGCGGATTCAAACATTTCCTCATTCACATGAAGCGTATTTAAATCGAATTTGCTCGTCCACACGTATCTGGATTCACTCTCAGGTTCTCAGCTGATTTGTACGAAAGCAATGTTCGGCTTATGCGAATTTTTTTTCACCATTCTTCAATAACTGTTTCGCTGACAAAATTGTCCCACCAAGCATTAGTTTGCTCGATTCGTCCGTCTTACATGGAAAGAAGCCTCAGAATGCCCGCACGGTTTGGCATAATTGAAGTGTACAGTAATCATAGCTACTTTAACTGCACACACCTTTAAGACTTGAAACTGAAGTCTAAGAAGTAGAGAAGCGGAAATGGCACTGGGCACCATCTTGAATATTCACGGTAACGAACTCGGTTCGATCTTGTTACGTCACCGTATAACAAAAATATCCGGATTTAGCGTCCACACGATGACCTAAAAGGGCTTTTTAGTTACAAGACAAATTAGCAAATAAATTAAAATGAATTTAAAAAGCAGGAAATAACAGTAATGTTTCAAAAATTATTACAAAATCAAAATAATGCATCAGATAGGATTGGCTCACTGGTGATTTGCAGATTTACTGTCTGTGAGAAAATTAGTTTGGCGCGTAAGTGAGCATCATAAAAAGCGCCAACAGAATACGATGTTTAGTAACCTTTAATGAAACGTAAGGTTGGATAATAAAAAAGATGAATGTTATTTTACAGCTGGGATGGAAAGCAAAGGAAGATATCCTGAAAAAAATGCCGACAAGTGCAGTTAGCACTTCGAGCGTGGTCTCTAGCACAGCAAGCGTCACATCAACAGCAGCACATCTGACCACTGTATCAACTACTCCTACAACTGCTGCTGGTACTGCTGTCACTAGTGTTGGTAAAGAAGCCGAGAATACACCAGTTTCTAGCTTAACGGACTCAAGCAGCAAGCAATCAGTCATTACAAACTTGCTGGAGGTATTGAATATTACATAAGGGCCGTTTAAACGAGGAAAATAAGACGCGTCTTACATAGGACGCGTCCTAAATAAGACTCAAACTATCCCGTATAAAGGGCACATTTCGATTGAAATTTAGCTAAGACGCGTCTTGTCTAAGAACAGTCTTTAACACCTGTTCTTCGATAACGCATCTTTGCTAAGTCGCGTCTTAATGTGCCGTTTATATGGGATAGTTTGCGTCTTACTTAAGACGCGTCTAATGAAAGACGCGTCTTATTTTTCCCCGTATAAATGGCGCTATTTATAGTTCGTTTTGTGAGGGGCTTCAAATAAGAATCGAGAGTAATTCTGCGTTTGTTGTCATTGGCTCAGAAAACACGCGCCACTTTTTCAGCTAATAAAAAGGAAATCATGTCACAGTCGGCTGCGTTTTCCCGCGCTTTTCAATGGCTCGAGTTTTGATTGGCTAAAGTGATGAATTTAGTTGTTACCTTCTAGTAAACACTTTGCGAGTCTTTTTGCGATGGATCAAATTAAATCTCTCGACTGTTGTTAACAAACAAGGATACTTGCTAGATACATACGACAGACCCTCTAAATCTTTTTTCTAGCGAGGCAGTACACTTGGCTATGATATGAGAAATGGTGTGATCAACATCTCACGAGCGTGGAACAAACAAAAAAATCTGAGTCCCCGACAGGAATTGAACCTATGGCCTTCCGTAACACCGGCTATGATATTTCTACAACCAGCAGACTTGAAAGAGAACCGCTTCTGCGAAAACGTGCTAGCTAGGGTTCAACATAAATCAAAATCTCGCTGTCTGAAACTTTGTTTTTATTTGGAGTCTGTAGAAATTGTGAACGCCTAGAAATTCTCTCCGCTATGTGGCCTTTTTTTGGGTGCTTTCCATTTAGTCAAAATTTCCGGAATTTCCGGTTCGGCGGTAAATGGAACACGTTTCGTCGGTTCGTCCCACTGGAAAATTCCTAGAAAAAGTGGAAAATCTAAAAAGGTGGTCCCGTTTTCCCGGTTGGAGTTTCCGAACGGAATGTCGTGTTCCATTTACGTTTCTCGTAGTTTGTATCAGTTCCAGGTCCACGGTCGGGCACCGCCACGTACCGGGGTTTACGACCAAATGAGCAACTTTTTACCAATCGGAAATTCCACTTTTGCTACCACCTAAATTTCCGGGTTTTTTCCTAAATGGAAAGCGCCCTTTGCAATCAATGCAGAAAACTTACCTTTTAAACTTTACGATTATTGTAGAGTGCTATATAGTTGCATCTGGATAACAAAGAAGGACGATCTTTTGAGCCAGCGGCAAATGAAAACCTAGCCGAGTTTCGGCTTCTTTAATCCACTGTTGCGTGTCAGAATCCCTTTCCAGTTTTATCTAAGCTTAGTCTTTCTTGGAACAGTAAGTTGTTAGGTCTCCACCAGTCCCTGCACGTAATACCGTGATATAACAAGAAGTCTATTTCAGCTCCACTACGCAGTACAACATGAATCGGACAAACCATTAGGTTTATTTTGGCTGTTTCGGCCGAACACCGCAGAAAGAACAATACGTTAATACCACTACGAGGTGTCGGCCTAGAATGCTTTCCCTAGTGATAAGCGTACCTTTTATAGCACAATTATAGCACTACCTTCAACTGAAACCGTCCCAGTCCCCACTGCTCCCGTGCCTCAGAAATATTTCATTTCCGGCTAGTTCGTATCCACTAAAGCGCCGGAAATTCCATTTTTTTTGTCCTTTACAGACTCGGTTAACTGAGGTCAAAGACACAAAATACGCGGATAAGGAACATTCTGGGAAGAAGGAGATCACTGGAGCGAAGAAGGGTATTGAAGCAAAGGAAGAGGACTCGGATAAATCCAAACGTTCGGCGTCACATCTAATCGCCTTCTTTTCTAAAAACAAAGATAAGGATAAAGAAAACACAAAGGAAAAAGACAAAGACAAATCCAAGTCAAAGGATAAAGACAAAGGGAGATCTACACCTCCCCCGGGAAAACAAACATCCGAGGGAAAATCCACCGGGGGTAAACTTGAGCGAAAGGGTTCTACTGGTAGTACAGCGTCACCGAAAGCCGAGGGGAAATCTTGGCGAAAGTCGCTTGGGATTCTCGGTGGAAGCTCTAAACATGATAAGGAAGAGAAACATAAAAAGAACTCCGATCACCGAGCTTCCTATCCCGGGGATATGTCCGGGAAAAATCCTCAGGTGATAACGAGTAAGCAAGATGGCAGCGCTGTTAAGACAGTGAAAGATAATAAAGAGGAAAAAGTGAAAAGGAAGCATCCAGAGCGACGAAGTTCAAATCCAATGGCAGAGGTACTGTTAAAAGATTCCCAAGTCGTAGACAAGCTAGATAACAATGCTTTAGAAACAGTTCCAGAAAACAAGGATGAAAAATCCAGAAAGAGACATCCTGAGCGAAGGACCTCGAGTCCCACAACGGAGCTACAGAAAACTGGAAAAGATGACAAGGATGAGCAATTGAACAGAAAACAACCGGAGCGGCGTTCGTCAAATCCGTCTGCGGACTCGCAAACGAAGAACTCCCATGTGAGATCTGTTAAACACGATGAAGCTACATTAAATACCGTGAAAGAGGAGAAGACCTCAGACAAGATACAACCTAATCATCAAACACGTGCTAAAACAAGTGCTAGTGTTTCTTCGGAAAAGGCGATCAAGTTGCGCGAGAAAAAGGGACGCGTAACTTCAGAGGAAAGGCGTGAAAAAGCCAAGTCCTTGGGAGATTTAAACAGCAACCTTCACGAAGTTGAGGTATCTATTTTAGATCCTACGGTTCCTCCTTCCAGAACTGTTGACACCATGGATATTCCAAATCAATTGGGGAATTCTTCTAAGAGGCCAATGTCGAGTAACGCTATTTTAGAGACGCCACCTCTTGCTTCGAAGAGAAGGGAGAATAAGGACAGAAACGCGTGCGAGGACAATGAAGATGTTAATGTTGATAGTAAAACATTGAAAGAATCCAGCACAGTAGCTGAAGTTTTGTTAAATGGTGGTTCAGCTGAACATAAAATAACTTTGGATCAAACGTCTGTGCTTTCGTCTAAAGTTTCTGGTAATGAAGGGGTTGCAGTTCAAGAAACTTCTCTCGAAAAGAAAGCAATAGGCTCTGATCTAAATACTAGTAAAGCCACGTCTCCTGTCAAATACGCGAGGAATGGGAGTGGGTCAAGTTTCATGACTGACATTAGCGAACTGTCGGCTGAACTTTCAGCTGCTATTGCGTCACCACCGCCTCAGCCAATCAGATTAAGCATGTCTGAGACAAATCTGTTGAGTCCCAGTCCTCCCACGGGTAACAGACGGTCTCCTGTTGGCAAGGATCACGGTACGTAATTATGACATAATACTATCTGATTTTCTCCAATCTTCCGTCTGTTTCAAGCAGTTTCCATAGGCCTTTACTGAGTTGCCCCAAGCCTCTGTTTCAAAGCGAGGCTAAATTAGTGTATAAAACTGTTCAATTTAAAAGTCGTTTTATAGCCCCTGCTTGGGCTACGCGCTACTAGTTGATGGGGAGGACACTTCAGGAATTGTGTAAAGCAAAGCTACAGCGTTGTACTTTGTTGTTTTGTGCAAGTTTAGAAGTTTGGGGCAAAATAGCAAACTACAAATGTGAAACTTTTCTGACGGTTTTTGCGCTTTATTTAGGGAAGAGCGGTTATTAGAGAAAATACGGTATTTTCTTAACACTGAAATAAATGGATGTGTTGAAGCCCTTGGCAGGAGGCTGCATACGTATGGTACAGTCTGCACAGAAATAGATGCTCGTGCCATAAGAGTCGCATCCTGGAGCTTAAATAAATATCTTATCATCCACTTCCCTCAGAGCTTTTCAGGGATAATTTACAACACTGATTAGGGCACTTTTGCCAGACTGCTGCTCATGGTGCACTTTACAATTATTAATGAAGTAATGACTCATGAAGGCCCCCAGTGTTAATCAGTAGATAGATACTAGCCTGCCTGACAGGCGTCGAAAGGGGAAATGGGAAAGGATGTAGAAGGGAGTAGGGAGAAAAAGCGCGGTTTTTTCCCCCTCCCCTCCCCTCCCCTTTTTTGTGCTTGCTACACAGGCTAATAGAAACTATGGGGTTAACACCGCCAGAAATTTGCTCCGTCCCTAGTGGTTCTTTTCACGTCCTACAGCGTCAAGTTAGGTGAAGGTTCTATGAGACGTGGCCCTCGGTCAAGTGATTGTTCGTTTATTTTACTTTTGTCAGATTCCGCTGGTGCATCGGTCGTCGATCAAGATGAGTGTCAGAAAGCCCTAGACAACTTGTTAAATTCTTTTCAAGATGTCATGGATTTGCAGGCTAAGGTGGGGTTGATTTTCCTGTTTATGCTGTGCAATTAACAAAACTCAAACAAAGCCTAAAGGTTTTAGTCAGGTGCCTCGCTGCTTTACCAAGGTCTCACAGGATTAGTTGGAAAAACAATGAACGAACAAAGTTAACAATTGAACCTAGCCCCAAAGCAAAAGAGCTGTGAAATATGGGGGTCCAATGAAATAAGAGGTTTTAAAGAGGAGCGGGGCTATTTTCTTTCATCCGTCATTTTTTAATTTTTAAGGTAGGATGCCGATTTAATTTATCCGTGATTTTTGAACGTACGTACATGTAAGGAAACAGAAAAGTTGACTTGACTTGACTTCTACGCGGCAGATAGATATGCCGACAAACATAACAAGGGTGGGTGGGTGGGTGGGTCTTGTATTAAAAACCAACATATTACAGTAGTGGCGGTGAAGGCGGTGGGACTTCAGTGCTAATCAGCGTCTTGTCTGTGACTTAATGTATTCATCTCACAGGTGCTGGACGAGGAACCATCAGACGAAAGCCATCTTCTCTTGTCGAACATTTCAAGCACGTTTTCAGTGATAGAGGAGCGAATTCACGAAGCACGTCTTCGAAGACGACAGTGGGAACTCTCCTCCCTCCCCAGGGGAAAACCAGGCTTAGCTTCCAGGCCTCTTAGTGGCGTGTTCAGCATGTCAACTGGTAACTTAGACCAACTCACTAAGAGACCACCGACCGCTAGGAGATTTTCCGAGTTCTCAGTTTCTTCTATTCCTGAGGTGGACGCTGAAGTACATGAAGTTTTACTGGAAAAATATTCTGATAGACTATTGGAAATGGTAGCCAAAAAACTTGGCAAATAAGAACCGTTGCGAAGTGGTTGCGCCGGGTTTTCTTCCTCGGCGCAGTTTGCTAGTAAAAGTTGATACTAGCAGTGCAGCCGGAAATGTTCAGATTGGTTTAAGTACAATTCAAACACGTTCTTCACTAAACCAGCGACTACTGTATTGTGACACTACCTCGAAGAATGCATAGCCTTGAATTGAGCGAGCTTGAAGCCGGTTAAACATAGAGCTTTTAGTACGATCAGAACTTTTGAACATTGTTTTAAACGCAATAACCCCTACACTGTTATTATCACGAAGGTGACTAATCTCGTCGAGGGTGCTTGTATTGTTGCATGATTGAAAAGTTAAACGTGCTGGTTTTAGTGTCTTTTTCTGGTCTTCCATTTCACTTGAAAACAATTGAAATCGACCAACGCGGCTTCTCCTCACTTTTTTTTTATAATTTCTGTTTTTGCAAAAATACGTTTTGGTACATGCATAACACATTTGGTTGGTGATTTTGTCGCGCAGATAAAGAGGTAATCGAACTCGTTCTTTGTCGCTGAAATGATATTTTCTACAACAAGAATTATAGGGTAGATTGCCCATATAAAAGCCTTTGGGGCAACCTACTCCACTAGAATTTCTGGAGTGTCTTTGATTATTTGAGTGCACCTTCTTCTTCTTTAGAGTTAAGTTATGTCCATATTTATAAGAAAACAACTATAACAAAAATGGCTGTAAATAAATAAATATTCTGACTACTTTTCGAATGGATTTGTTTTTGAGGGTTCGAATAAACCATTTTCGAGTTGCCTCAAGCCTCTTATTCAAAGCGAGGCTAAGTGCGAAGCCATTGATGATTTTTTAACGTCATGCAAATAAAACTCGTTTTCACAACGAAGGTTTTGCACTAAGCCTCGTTTTGAAAGTGAGAGTTTTGGAACTCGGAAATGGCCTATTCATAAATTTTGTGCCTAAGGCCCCAGTCTCAAATGAAGCACAGCATACCCAACATGTAACAGTCTACAGTTGTTCAACGTTTTCAACACAACCAGATTTCATTGCTTTTGACAAAGACTGGAACCATGCCCAGCCTGCAGTAAGTCTTTCAATTAGCCTTGTCGAGCCAGGATCCTTACGGGTCATGGAAAACCTGGAAAGTCATGTAATCTAAGAATTTCATTTTCCAGGTGTGGAAAATCATGGGATTTGTTTCTCAGCAATTTAAAGTTATTTTTGTTAGATCATGATTAGATTAACCATTAGATTAATCAGATCTCAATGATTAATCCGAGTTAGATTAATCAGATGTCAAGGCACGGTGAAAAAAAATGAAGACAATCGCCAACGGCTCGCGAATAGGGTTATACTGGGCCACTTTCGAATTACTAAAATTCATGGCTAAAGGGCTGCCTCGTACCCAGACGTCTCTCTTTTGATGAAAATGTGCGCGCAAGGGAAGGCGGGAAGGAGACAACGGGCGTCTGTCTTAGCGTCTGTCCCTTGCGGTTCATCACCTGCACCAGTCACTCGTTTCGCGCTCGCCTCTGCCATGCGAAAAACGAAGCGCCTGAGGAGGACGCTGGCTAAGGGGTATAAAACAAGAGAAATCGCACTGAAATCTCAGTAGAAATAAATAATTCATTTCTTTTGTTTTATTCCCCTCAGTCTCAGAGCCAAGTATGAACTTTGATAATTCGAAACTGTTGTAGCCTACTGACAGAAACAAAAGGTTGTGTCTTTGAACTAAAGTTTATATGTCACAAAATACCGTAAAACAAGGCGGGTCAAAGGTTACAAAATTTTCAAGACAACGTCGGTGTTAGAAGTTATGGATCTACTTTACTTTGTCGTCAGCAGAAGATTCTCCACTCTCTTACCTGGTCACAGTTTTCATGGATAATGCAGTTTCTATAATGAAAACTAAACAACCAATCAGGATAGTTTGTTTTTTTTCCCTCATTTTTTGCTCTGTCCCAGTCCTTGTCGGAAACGGGATTGAGTCACGATTGTCACACAACTCTTTGACAAGATGGCAGAGGGAAGTATTCCGAATAAACGATTTCGAGACAAGCCTCATAGCCCTCTATCTTGCTTCGCAATGCGCCTAAAACCTGGGCAGGAAATAAGAGAATGCCTTCTTAGTTACGTAAAGGAAAACAATCTGAAGGCCCCTTTCGTTCTTTCGTGCGTGGGAAGCGTGACTAGTGCTACTCTTCGACTTGCCAATGTTTCTAAAGACACCCCGACCGAGGTGAGTTAATATTCATCATTGTCCGAGAAAGAAGCAACAGAACTTCTCTCACAAAATGAGCTGAAATGTTAATCTTTCTCATCGAAATTAGTGTGAATGCAGGGTAGTCTCTGCACAAAGATTGCGTGTTGGAAAACTTAGAAAATGCCGGTAGAAATCTCAGTTGTGAAAAAGTCCAGAAAAAAAAAACTAGGTGTAAAAGGGACTATCATATGTCAGTAGAAGGTATACGAAGGGGGGAGGGGTACCTTTTCCGTCGAAAATTGTATATGAAAGGGTAAGTCGTTTGACTTCCGGGCAGAGACTC
>CALNXI010000660.1:140164-156414 GCA_942486025.1 Porites evermanni | reverse complement strand
CTTGGGTTAATTTTTGCTGGGTATGTGCCGCTGGCCTCTCGGAACCCCTACCCCATTAGTCTCTTCTGTGGCCATGTTACAGACCACATCTTAGTCATTTTGGGAAAAAAGTAATTTTCAAAATCCCAACTTAGTCACTTTCTGTTTATGCACTAAGTCGTCCTGAAATGGACTGACACATTTGCTAAACTTAATGTGTTGAAGAGGTGGATACCACTATCCACTGGATAAATCTCTATCAGGTGTTTTCCCTTATACGTATCCGCTGAATAGTGATTTATCCAGTAGATAGCGCTATCATCTAACGTTTAAAAACCATTGCCTGGTGGATAACACTAACCTCCTTTTAAACAACTAGGGCAGAACAATATTGTATTTGAAGGCTCTTTGAAATGTAGCCATCCTCACACAGGAAAAAATAAGACATTCCCATTTTTGGATATTTTAGGGTATTTACTGTGAAACTCACCAAACCGTGAACACCAAAAATATTTATGGAATGTTATTGTGTTACGAGAAATAAGCCAATAAGGTGCAAGATAACTAAACTGCAAACAGCAACGGTAATTGGTTTGTGGTTTTGAGGTTTGCTCGCTTGTCCTGAACTTTATTGTGATTGGCCAGTACACAATCAACATTCCTGAAATTTTTCAGGTGTTCCAGTTTTCTGAGTTTGACAGTAAAGAATACCCACAAAAATCCCAAATTTGGAAGAGTGAGACAAGTCCCAACCAGGGAACTTGGCTGGGAATTCCCGCTGGTTGGGACTTGTCTCACTTTGCCAAATTTGGGATTTTTATTGGTATTCTTTAAATACCCCAAAATATCCAATAATGAGAATCTGTTATTTTTTCCTGTGATATCATGTTCCAATGTCAACACCTTTCTGTCAACATGCCTCTCTCCCCTACCCTGCCACCTCCCAAAATAGTACACGATAGTCCCGGGGGAGGCACTTGGGTATTTTTTGGGTGGGTATGTGCCGCCAGGGGCTCCAAATTGGCACCCCGTTCTAGAAAATATTTCTCCTAAAATTGACACCCCGTTTTAGAAATGGGCCAATTTTTTATACCCCGTTCTAGAATTTGCCCTGAATCTGATACCCCGTTCTAGAAATGGGCCAATTTTTTATACTCCGTTCTAGGGTGCAACAAGAGGACAACGGTTTGCTTGTTAACGCATTGAACCGTATTTTTAAAAGCAATCTGTCCTTGAATACTTTCAAATGGCTGCTTACAAAACTGGAGCTTTCCTGCGTTCGAAATATTATACCCCGTTCTAGAAAACGCCTCTGAAATGGATACCCCGTTCTAAATTAGGAGCTTCAAAATCACGACCCCTTTGGGCGGCACATACCCGTATAGGTAATGTATGGGAGTACCCCCCCGGGACGACAGTCACCCAACAGACCAGGATTTATAATAGGATCAGGATTTTAGGAAGGAATGTTTTACTCCATGTGACCTGATTCAAACCTATGATACACCTCGTAATGCATGCAAACAGTTTTTTTTTTTAAAAAATAAAAATGTTATTTTGAAGCTCAAATACAAATAGTCCGCGAGTCAAAACATTTCCTTTAAATACTCGTTTTGGGGGATTACAAAGTATCTTCCCAGGTTTAATTTTCTCCAGTGAAAGTCGTGAGTTAATATGGCATTCACGATGAATCACAAGTTCACTCATCGTTTGAATTTGCAATCGACTCAGCGGCGGTTTCGATGAAGTTGGCCAGTTGGACATCGTTATCAGATAAACCACTGCAGTCGTGTGTACTCAGGGTGATCTGTACTTTGTTGTACACGTTAAACCACTCGGGGTGATGATCCATCTTTTCTGCTTTCAATGCCACACGTGTCATGAATCCAAATGCCTGGTTGAAATCCTTGAACAGAAATTCCTTCTGAATGGCGTCTCTACCCTCCACTTCAGCCCATCCAGCTTTTCGTAATGAGGGAAGACTTGTGTTCCTTTCTTCTTCGTCGAGTTTCTGCCGTTTAGGAGCTGACATGACTTAGTTTCTTGAGTTCTGCACAAAAAAGTACAAAGACGCTCTGAAGTTATGGCGATCAATTATGATTTTAGCGCCTTTTGCACTAATCAGAAAGATTCAGGGAGGGGAGGGTTGTTTTCTTTACTTTGTGATTTTTGATCATAAATCGTGAAAAGTCGAAAAGATATAGCTTAAACCATTGTTTGAACAATAAAAAAGGGTAACAGTGAACAAATTATTTCTCAGAAAAGGTAATTTGCCACTCTTCTGCTAAAACGAAATACTTTCGTCACCCCAGAGAAGAAAAAATTGTACTATAGTATTCACTGAGATAATTTTCCCATGTGACATCTATACTAGCCAATCACGTGAAGAGCAGGCAGAGTTTTCCCGCCAAATTTTATCCTTCCCGGGAAGAAGCAAGCGGCGAACAAGCATTCAGTTGATGAAAACTTTGTAAAAATGTCTGGATTTGACGAACGCCCCGTATACTTCAGCGATGCATTTGGCTCTGAAGAGCAAACAGATGATCGAGAAGTCAACAGAATCAGCGCAAGGAAGAGATTCAGGGAATTCATTCGCGAATTTCACGAGGGAACCTTCAGCTATCCATACCGGTAAACAAAATGGCGCTTGCCTAAACAGCGTGGATCTTTTGCTTGTCTAGAAAACAAGCCTCGATCATTGCATTGTACCTTCATTTATAATCGTTTGAATGGAAAAAGTCTGTTTGATTGACAAAATTCACTCACGGAATTTCTAAATTATGCGCTTTAGTCACATAATATAGAACGTTTAATTTGGACCAGGGTGCAAACATGTGCTCTGGAAAATATTATTCTGGCTGATCGTTGAAAAAACTTAGGTTCTTTTGGCATTTAAGTTTTCGATCGAATGAGGGAAAATATCTAACAGAGGAGAGGATTTGGTGTTTTTTGGAAACCTTTGACAGAAATCTGTGGTGAACAACACAGGGCGAATATGATGTTTGTAAGCTTGCTTAGGCAAAAGTTTTTACTCGATCCGTGTTTCTTATTCTAGCGATCAACTCAAAAGGCATTACAATCTTGGCCAGTATTACCTTGAAGTAGATCTGCAGGATTTGACCAGCTATGACGAACAACTTGCTGATAAACTTACAAAGAGTCCAGCAGAATTCCTTCCTCTGGTAAGTTTGCACCTTAGAAACTAGCAGTGCCATTGATTTGAAACTGAACCAATGTTTCCTGTCATCATGACTTGAATTTAGATTTAGAACACTTAAACCACACTGGCCTGGTAAAAGTGGGCTCCAATTCAAGTTGTTGCTTGGAGGTCTGTTGTTGCTTTCCTAGTGACTGTTTTGTTATGTTACTTGTTTGTGGCTAGACACTTCGATCAGCCTTTTATCTTAAACTCCTTAACATCATTTTTTCCAGCGTTGTAAAAAAAATAATGAAAAATAATACAAATTTTGACATTTGAAGGGTGGGCGATATTAAACTGAGAATGTGCCACCCGAAAAGGAATTGTTTTGTGGTATTAATTCATGCTGAAGAAATTTTCGCAGAAGGGGATCCACCCACCCAAAATAACAGAAGCGAGACTGTAATCTAAGAAAAATTCAATTGAGCCCAGTTCTCTGAACCTCTGAAACCCAGGGTGTCTAGCATAGGATTTGTATGAAAAAGCTAACATGGAGCAAAAATTAGGCACCAGGTACCACTGGGCTCTGCCAGAGCACAGAGCTGAGAAGTGAAAAATAAATCCCTATATGTGGTATAAATATATGCCCTGGTTACAGACCAGAGTATTAAACAAAGTCTACATTTGGAAGCATGGGCAGCACAACCCCCTCTCCCCTCCCCGTCCTCCCACTAATCACTGGGGACAAAGAGCTAGCCTGATGTTATGATTTAACTTCATGTAGTTTGAAGATGCTGCAAAGGAGATGGCAGACGAAGTAACAAAACCCAGGCCACTTGGAGAAGAAGAGGTTCAAGCCATTCAAATAACATTGAAGTCAGATGCTAATCCCATGAGTGTCAGAGAGCTTAGGGCAAGTATATGGTTTTGAATAAACACTGCGTCACGATGTCCAAAATCCATAAATTAGCGACTTTAACAGATTAGATACCTTTGTTATTAATATCAACTTAGTTTTCTGTCACTTCATTGATATTATTTCTGATTTCAACAAGAGAATGCAAAGAATGCCAACACATTTTTGTTATATTATTTTATCTTGAAAAGTTATTAGAAACTGGAAAAAAGATTGAAACTATGCTTTCCTATTGAATCAAATGCCATAGGCAAAATTTTGCGCACTACTGAATAAAAAGGTAAGGTAAAAGGTAGTGGCACACACGAGCCAAAAGCCCAATTGGTCAGAGCTTATCCCAGTATCCGGTCGTAGCATGAAGCATATCCAGGTGTATTGCTACTCACCCCTGGATGGGATGCTAGTCCATTATAGGGTTACCCCCAGCAGTATGTTGCTGGACTCATTTATACACCTAGGTTAAGAGAGTCAAAGTGGATTAAAGTTTCTTGTCTAGAAAACAACGCAACAGGTGAGGCTTGAACACCAGGGCTCCAGATCCAGAGTTTGAGGTCTTACCCATTAGGCCACACACTTCTCCACTGAGGAAAGAAAATCCTCACAAATTAACAAAACTTAATTATTTATATAGCGCAAGATATATGGGAGTATGATCTAATGCTTTATCAATTTTCCCTTTGGTATCATTTATGACCAAGCTCTTCGATCTATTTATATCTATATGACTTTTTATTTTAATATTATTATTATTTTAGTCTGAACAAATGGCCAAACTTGTAAAGATTCCTGGTATCATAATCAGTGCTTCAGCTATTCGCGCCAAGGCAACCAACATCACCATCCAGTGCCGCTCTTGTCGTAACACCATCTCTAACATTCCTCTCAAGCCTGGTCTGGAAGGATATGCTATGCCACGTAAATGTCCAAGGTAGAGCCAGGTCTTGTAATTTCAATAAAATAGGTGTAAAATAGCTTAAGAATAAGCAAGATGCAGAAGGCCAATATGGATGCAATGAGTTGCCTGATTTATGTAGTATAAAGTGACAAAAAGTATTAGAAATAGAAAATTCTGGTGGAGCATGTATGTGCATCCTGAAATCTTGAGCCTGGCTTGAACTGGTTTTCTAAGAGAAATATCTATATTCTAGTCCCTGGTTCCAAAGAGTACAAAGCCTAACCTTCTTTGAGGTCCAAATGGTTGAAATCTATACTCACCTTTAGACGGTCAGAAACCACACTGTTTAGGGGTCCATGCACCTATATGGCATTATTATCAGTGAGTACCCACCCCCCCTCCTCCTCCCCCAATGGGATGTTGGTCAATGATTGCAAAGTTTTCACCAGTGGTATAAACTATCATCTTTTTTCATAAGAGTACATCTTGGAGGTTGAGGGGCATTACATGAGTGGAACACTGAGAGGTTATTGTTTAAGAAAATAACAAGATCCAGATTGTATGGCCAGAGCATGAAACAGTCCTTCAGACTTGAGATCTAGTATGCCAACTGCATGATATTGCACTTCCACATAAAAATAAAAGCAAAAGAATGATTTTGACTGTTAAAAAAGAGTTCATTTTGGGCAAAAGGGAAAGTTTGCACAGCCATTAATGTTGATTGCATTTTTTTTTTTTTCAGTGACCAAGCCGGCCGTCCACCTTGCCCTTTGGATCCATTTTATATCATGCCAGATAAATGTAAATGTGTTGATTTCCAAGTACTAAAACTGCAAGAGTCTCCAGATGCTGTGCCTAATGGAGAAATGCCACGACATATGCAGTTGTACTGCGACAGGTAAAATATTGTTCTGCATTCAATGAAGCACCTTTTGCAACACCCCAAGAAACAGTTCAAGAGCTGTTGGTTTAGTTCTAGCATGGATAACAAAAACCATGAAAAGAAGATGAACTATGCAAGGTTCTTTCTTTTCTGTCAAATTGGAGTAGCTGGCCCTGAAGCTTTTCAAAATAAAAGGCTAATAAATCTTTACGGCCCGAACGTGTAAAGGAATGAACCCTTTTAGCAATTATTATAACTATGCAAATTTTAAATCTGTGTTGTTTTACATGTAGGTATTTGACAGAGAAGGTAGTTCCTGGTAACAGAGTTACGGTGATGGGGATATATTCAATAAAGAAAGTTGCTCAAAAGGCAGACAAGGTAACATAATGAAGTGAAAGGAGTAAAGACAAACTTAGTTGCCTCTTACAGACAACAGATAGCAGTTGACTGTATTTCCCCTATCCAGTTAGCTCAATTGGATAAGCACGGTCTGCAGAATGAAAGGCAGATGGTTCAAACCCCAGCTGGACTAACACTCACGGTCTTGAAATAACTGAGGGGAAAGTGCTGTTTATCTAATAACATGTGCAAATGGTTAGACTTTGTAGTGTTCTCGGATAAAGACATTAAACCTTAGGTCCTGTCTCACAACCCTCGCACATTTTAATAAAGTCTGTTAGAAGTTAAAGAGCCCAGGCACTGTTTGTAAAGAGTAAGGGACATAGTCCTTGGTGTAGTGGTCTATCTTAAATTCACACTCACATAGGGGGCGTCATTACTCATTCCTTCATTACTCGTAAACTGCACCTTACGCAGTCTGGCAAAAGTCCTCTAACTAGTGTTGTAAATTATCCCTGATAAGACCTGAAAGGAGTGGACAGGGTTTTTATTAAGAATTTTCATAGCAGGAGAATGGTGTAAAGGTGTACAATTACAGGAGATTATTTTAAAGGAGCTCCACGTCTGAATAAAAAATTGTCATAGGCTACCAAACTATAACCNATAGGGTGCATCATTACTCATTTCTTCGTTACTCGTAAACTGCACCTTACGCAGTTTAGCAAAAGTCCTCCAACTAGTGTTGTAAATTATCCCTGATAAGACCTGAAGGGAGTGGACAGGGTTTTTATTAAGAATTTTCATAGCAGGAGAATGGTGTAAAGGTGTACAATTACAGGAGATTATTTTAAAGGAGCTCCACGTCTGAATAAAAAATTGTCATAGGCTACCAAACTATAACCCTAGAATTCTGCATAGTAATCAGAGAATTCTCCTATCTCTGATGCCTAATGAACACCATGAGTGGATAATAAGATACTTACAATTTACTATTTACAATTTCTCTCAGGACAGGGATTCAGTGGGTGTGGGTATAAGGAAGCCATACCTCCGTGTTGTCGGCATTCAGGTAGACACAGAAGGTCCAGGGCGCAGCACTGGGGCACCACTCAATCCACTTGAGGAAGAGGAATTTAACAGATTTGCTAGCAGACCTGATGCTTTTGAGACAATAGCAAAGAGTATTGCTCCATTCATCTATGGCAGTGAAGATGTTAAGAAGGCAATTTCATGTTTACTGTTTGGAGGTTCTCGAAAAAGGTAATTTAATTTTACAAGACTTATACGGTGATCAGACATAATTACCTCAAAGCTAGGACTTTCCCCCAAAGTTTTAGACAGGGAGGCTCCACCCCAGCGGGGGGGGGGCAACCTGTTACCCTCTTATAATATACCATTTTTGACAAAAAAGGTTTCCCTTTCATATACCTTTTATTGACAAAAAAAACCTCTTTAAAATGCGATAAATGTGATAATGTCTTTAAAATATGAATATAACTAAACCAAGATTTCAAGTTTTCTTGTTGTTATTTTCTCAGCTGTCTTTCACACACTGTAATGACATATATCCCCACTTCAACCCTAATGAAATCCCTACTGTTTTATATTCCTGAAGCCTGAAAAAGGATGTGCCCCTTTCAGGCATAGCCTCCCTCTATAGGCTGCTAGAGGGATTCTATTTTCCCAGGGACCTTCCAACAGGACACTGCTTCCTTAAATTGGTGTGCGCTACAGTAGTGACTCAAGATTCTCAAATAATAATAAGCTATCTATATTATGTGCCACTGTGATTGTCTGCGACAGGATAGAGAAATCACAGAGTCTGTGAATAGGAATAATTTTGTTAATATCTACGTTAGGGTTTTAAAACTGATACTGAAACATGTGATGTGGAGTTGGGATTTCAGAGTTCCAGCACCATACTGTGGCCCCAAATTAAAATCCATGCTGAGTTCTTCTCTCCAGAAAATAACTTATTGGTCTTTCTCTAATTTTTGCCCTCTTTTTTATCTTTAGGCTTCCTGATGGATTGACTAGACGTGGTGATATCAATGTTCTTTTATTGGGTGACCCTGGTACCGCCAAAAGTCAGCTGCTGAAGTTTGTTGAAAAGGTCTCTCCTATTGGTGTTTACACATCAGGCAAAGGAAGCAGTGCCGCAGGTTTGACAGCATCTGTCATGAGGGACCCTGCATCCCGTAACTTCATCATGGAGGGTGGGGCTATGGTACTTGCTGATGGTGGTGTGGTTTGCATTGATGAGTTTGACAAGGTGACCATTATTCTTAATTCTTACTATTTTTTGAGTCAGAGCAATAATGTGTTCTGAAAACTAAATTTCTGTCTTAGAAGACCAATCGCTGATCCAGTTGTCACGTACAGCACAAGACTAACCAACCTTTGTGAGAGTATAATGCTAATTATTGTTTCTCAAATAATAATTTATTGATTTTATTTACAGATGCGTGAAGATGACCGTGTGGCCATTCACGAGGCCATGGAGCAACAGACCATCTCAATTGCCAAAGTAAGAAGTAATTCTTTTTTATACAAGTGTAGTCCGTGGAGTTTCACCACTATTATTGTTGTTGTTACCTGAATGATTTGTTATTATTTTACATGATGTTTAGGCTGGAATTACCACAACATTGAACTCAAGGTGCTCTGTGCTAGCGGCAGCAAATTCTGTCTTTGGCCGCTGGGATGAAACAAAAGGAGAGGAGGTGAGGGCATTTGTTGTTAGCCTTTACTATTGCAGCTGTGTTTTGGTGATCCCATAAAAATAAATCATCATTCTTTTTTGTCTTTAGAACATAGACTTCATGCCAACTATATTGTCCCGTTTTGATATGATCTTCATTGTGAAGGACGAACATGAACAAAGCAAAGACATGGTGAGTTATTTTGTCAGAAGTCAGTTAAACGAAATTATGAAGATCATAAATCAGTAGTGAGAATATTAGTGACAATGATGTCTTGCTGGTGTTCAGATGATGATACAGATAAACCCTGTTTATTTTACTTGACTGTGTGACACATTGTGAAAATAATGAGATCCCAGCTTCTTAAAAGTTTTTCCTTTTCAGACATCCTCCCATCATCAGTCCACCCACCCCGCCCTCCATCATGTGCACACACATTAAGACAGAATCCATCAGTATAAGTTTTCATTTTCAGTGGACAAAAACCTGTACCAGAATAGTTTAAACCATATTACATTTTTCAAGGGCTATAAAGTTTATAGCCCTTGAAAAATGTAATATGGTTTAAATTATTCTGGTACAGATTGTTGTTATATTTAATATAATACTAATGGGAACCTGAAAAATAAATTTCAAATTTCACAGGAATTGAGAAAACATAGATAAAATTTCATATGATGAGATTTCTTATTTGAAATTTATTTTCTTGGGTTTCCATGAGAAATCTTCTTTAGTGTTATTAAAATAATATAATAATTAATTTATAATTATTAATTAATGTCACTATATATTCGCTTAAAAAGGAAAACCCCATGAAAAGTCATGAAACTAAATAAAGCACGCAGTCGTAATGAACAAACAACTGGATTGCGTAATAAGGGGGGGACACAGCCCTGTGGCAGGCAATTAGCAACTTCAAGGTTACTCGCAAAAAAAGCACAAAGCCTCACTTATCACCCCACCACCACACGAGATGGATCAGACAAGATGAAGGCTAAGGAATAAGATGGCAAGACACAAGATGATGAAGCTGATAATGCTTTAAACAGCACCTTGAGAGGAAAAAATTTTGCTAAAAATAATGATGATGACTGTGATAACAATGTGTTATTTCACTCCCCTTTGAACAATTCACGCTTAGTGATAACTTGTCTGCTCTCACCACACAGCACCTTGCCAAACATGTGATGCAAGTCCATCTTAATGCAGCTCAAACTGGACAAGCACAAGAAGGAGAACTGAGTCTGAACTTCTTAAAGAAGTATATTGGCTACTGTCGCAAGTAAGAATTCTTAAACATATTTTGAAAGCAGGGTTTCCAGAATTTGGGTCTTGGAAGGTTTTAGTCAAAGTGCAAAGTGCTTGTTACATCGTAATATTATTATTAATTTTTTGAGTAATGCTTAACATGTCACTATCTTCCTTATTTTTGTGAAGTCATTTTACCACTTGATTTTTAGCCCCTAATCTTGCATTCTAAAGTCTGCTATAAATCACATATTATCTCTTTTGTTGTAGCAAATGTGGTCCCAGGCTGTCTGAGGAAGCTGCACAGATGCTGAAGAATCGTTATGTCCTAATGCGAAGTGGGGCTCGAGATTATGAGCGAGATGCAGAGAAAAAGATTAACATCCCTATCACTGTTAGGTAAGATTTTTCTAGAGCCTAATAAGGGGTGAGGGTGTAATGTCTTCTCTCTTTTTCCTGTACTTAAACCACAAAAAACGTCTTTGCAAAAACAGGTTTTGAAAACAATTTGAATTTTACCTTGCCCTTTGTACAAGCATGGCTAATATTTTCCTTGCTTAGGGCTGGAATCGGCAAGTGATCAAGAAAGAATAGTTACTTGCATTACAGGAAAATCTATGGATGGGACATTTCTTGAGCCCTGCAAATTTTTCATCAAAAAAGCCAACCTCTAAACCCTCTAACAAAAAGAGGTCTTCAAATTTTTCCTGCCATAGTAGTTTTGAATGCCCATTCTGTTAACCCACCTTGGGTATCCTGTGGCTCATGCTTTGACCCTTATATGCTGCCTTTAATTTTACACCATTATACGCTAGAACTGCATGTTTTTAAGTTCCTGTCACCGATAATTTAATTATCTTTCAGGCAACTAGAAGCAATCATCAGGATTTCAGAGTCACTTGCTAAGATGAGGTTACTGCCTTTTGCAACAGCAGCGCATGTTGAAGAAGCCCTGAGACTGTTCCAAGTGTCAACATTAGATGCTGCCATGTCAGGAAGCCTTTCAGGTAAACCAAAATCTTGTATTTGAGTGAGTACCATTTTAAGATAGCTTTAGAAGCTGAAAGCAAAGCACACATGGCCCCATCTTGTTCATTCAATCCATGCCTACCCCTCCTTCATTCAGGGCATTGTAGAGGCCTTCCAAGGGGAGGTATGCTGTTTCTTTGTCCATCATTTCTGAGGCTACCTGTTGCCTGGTAGGTTAGGAAAAAATTTTGCTGTCACAATTAATTTATCAAGGACAAAAATGTTGATGTTGGTTTGGCATAAATTTTTGTGATTCTCAATTTGGAATTCACAGCAGATAGACAACTAGGGTAACTAACCCTTTCAACCAATACCTTGGTGTTTTGCATCATTATTATTAGGAGCAGAGGATTTTACCCCAGAACAAGATGTGGAAGAAGTCAGACAGATTGAAAAGCAAATCAAGAAGAGATTTGCCATTGGAACACAGGTGAAGTTAAATATTCTATAGGAAGCAAAATATTTTACAGGTGTTAATTGCTTTGTGCAATGGAACATGACTTGCTATGATTTAGCTACCAATTATGTGTATAAAAACAACATTGATTTTAGCAATAAACAATGAATGTATTTTGATCAGGACTTGAGTGTGTGCAAGTCTCTCTGTGTGCTGTTAGCCCAAAACCGGCCAGATCTACAGATAATCAAGCAGTTGACACTTATCTGTTGATATTTAAATAAACTCCCATTTACAACAATAACAAGCTACCAATATTATTATTAATGTAAGCCTTCTATTTTCATAGGTGTCTGAGCAGAGAATAATTCAAGATTTTGCAAAGCAGGTAAGCAAACATTTAAAAGACTCTAGGTATGATGGCTGATAAAAGCAAAGCCTATTTTGCCCAGTGGAGTCGGCTTTTTCTTTCCCATTAATTGAAGAAATTAAAGAAATATTCTTTCAAACCTTGTTGATACAATATCGGTTACTTTACTCCAACCAGGAGCTCTTGAAACTCTTGCTCTTCTTAAAAATTAGCTCAATGCTGATTTAGGTCTAAATATATTTACAGAATAGGAGTTCAGTTCAATGTCCATCCAAACATGACAAAATCAGTTTTCCCAGGTGGTTTATTTGGAGATTCCTTAAAGGCCATTTCACGCTACCTTTTTAAAAAGCTAAAACTTTATTTGCATCAGTTGAATTCCAAAAATAATGGTCCAGTTTTTTTATCAAAGACTATTAAGTCATTGAAACTGTTTCCTGTTGTCTGTTGCAAACGGATGACAGGGATGGATTCGGACTGGAACTTAAAAAACTTGGGCCAACTTTTTCAAGTTTTAATGCCATGCCTGCAAAAATCACCCCAAAAAATTTTGTGGTCAGTGCTCCTTGGTAAAATTTGTTTGATATCTTATTCAAAGCTCTACAGGAGCATTTTTTGCAGGGGGAAAGAAACACATCACTATTCCACACATTTCAGCTGTATAGGAATTTATACCATAGGAGTTTTTTAAGAACTCCCATGCTCTGACACTTTTGTTTTGACTCTGCTGCAGAAATATTCAGAGCGTGCCATCCACACAGTAATTTACATCATGTTGAGAAGAGGAGAACTGGAACATAGGTTCCAAAGGAAAGTGCTGTACAGAGTCAAGTGATCAGATCATGGACGATTTGAGTTCTGCTGTAACTATAACGCAAGCTGAAGGGAGCTTCACAGAAATCTATCTGACTTTAGTAATAAAACTCAGACAAGTGATGCAGACTGGTGCTTTCTAATGATATAATTTTCTTGGGAAATCATACCTTTTGTGGGAGCAACAAGAGTTAGCCGACATTGAAAGGGGAAGGATTTGATCATGACTTACTCCCATTACGATGCAGTACAAGAATATCTTAAATCTCTGTTTCACTTGCAATATGAAAAAGATTGCTTGTGTTTGAAAGACTGCTTGTGTATATGTACTTGGAATGTTAATAAACTTTAAGAAAAATGTTTGATGCAAATTTTCAAAGAATTCTTCAGCTGTAAAGTCACTCCTTTATTCTTCTTTTGTTTTTGTTTCCACTTTACTGGAAATGAAAATATCCTACAAAATGAAAAGGAAATCTATATACGGTCAAACCTGTCTTTAACCCTTTAAGTGCGAGTAGTGACCAACAACAATTTTCTCCTAAAAATATCTATACATTGTCAAGAGATAAAGTTGTGAGAATGAATAACATGATCACCAAAGGGAAAACGCCATGATCTTTTATCAAATTCTCTCAAGTAATTCTTACAGGAAATGTATGCAGATCAGTTTGGAAGATTTGTATGTAGATATTGGGGCTTAAAGGGTTAAAGGCCACCCTTCTGGAGGAGGCCATTTTGAGAAATTCCAAATAATTCTTAAATTGCTATTTGGGAGGTGCTTCATGTAAACCTTACTTTTGCAATATCTTTTGTGCATGTGCAATACGTCAATTTGTCAAAAATTTGCATACTCGGCATATTTGGCCTAAGTATAGTTTAGTACCTTCGTCTTTTTAGCACCGTGAAAAGTTTGGCAGAGAGAGAACTGAGTTGGAAGGACTTTCTAATCAGAGAAAGTGACAGGTTCTAGCGCAAGGCTTCTAAATGACTGTAGTTTGAATTGTTTTGTGCAGCTGTTACAAAAATGGCTGCAATAATATTACTCATAGATTACTCTGGTATTTTTGGAAATCAGCCATTGCACATGCAATTCATGCGAAGAACAAAGGTTGATGTGAACATCAGGTTCACAATCTCTACCCAAAAAAATCTGACAATTTTCTGGTAATTTTTGCAGTGACCTATGGCCAACTGACTGCTTACAACCTTGGCTATAACTAGTGAGTTATTGACCCTGATGGGTTCAATAATCACATTAAAAATTAGCTAATAAAAACAATAAGGTACTCTTATTGAGTAGCCCTCAAGCATACCCTGGTTTGTACCGGTATTTTCTGTTTCTTATACATCAGGGTCGAGTTGTTCAAAGCTGGGTTAAGATAACACAGGGTTAGTGCGAGATTTGAATTTGGATTTGAAAGCTTAAAAAGCATTTCAGTTTTAATTCTTTCTGTCTACATGTTGATGTTTGGAAGATCTAAACATAACAGAGAAAATTAACCAAGAAAATACTTTTGAACACAAGAAAAAGAAACGCAGATTAATTTAACCCTGGGTTAAGCGCTAATCGGCCTTCGAACAACTGGGCCCTGGTGTTCGTTGGTTTTAATCTCAGCCTGGATGGTCTTAACCTGCACTTTCATTGATGCAGGTTTTACTGAATGCCCGAGACTGGTTGATGATTGTGTATACATGGCGTGATGGTACTGGAGACTACCCTGGGTACCAGAGGTTTTTTTTCACGTGCGAAGGAGAACTTGACCGAAACCGGAAACCACGCATGAAAAGCCTCTGGCACCCAGGGTAACTGGAGACTAACTCATTGTTAAATCTACTGAGTTCATTTTTCTGTTCAGTTAGTCCATTTCATGTCATATGGTCCCCTGGGATACATCACTGAAATGCAATGACTGCGAAGGCCTGACAAGTGCGACTTTGAGCTCCAACCCTTGACCTCTTTGCATAGTCATAAAGAACAAAACTTTGCTGTTGATAGTTTGCAAGAAGTTTATTGTTGCCAGACATTTTTTTTGATTAATTCTACAAATTATGTACTGTTTGTCACAAAAGTACAAGATTATTCACATGCAGCTTAAGTATGTCGGAGTGTATAAACTTTCTTATCATCAAGTTATCTTATAGTTTAAAATTTAATAAAGTTTTGTCACTATCGTTCTCTTTTGTTAACTTTAATACAATCATTAGGGGACAAATGTACACAAAAACATTTATAACAGTACTGTTTCAATCCAGATGGTGCACTAATGCCACTGTGGTATTTAACAGCATACCCAGGAAGTAACTAGGATAGCTATTCATTTTATGGTGTACATAAAGAAAACGTTTTAACTCTGAACAATTTAGGGATCATGAAAACTCTGTGAACATAAATGTCTTGGGTTTTCTTCGGACTAAATGAAAGAATGACAATGGAAATCAAGCCTAATATGTGGCCAATTCTAAAATTCAAGAAAAATAACTTTTATTTCCCAAGAACTGAAAAGTTCAAATTAATAATACTACTATGTAAAATAACTGCTGAGGAAGTTTTATTTGAATTAAATGGTCACACCATCGGACTTCGTCCAGACTCACAACTAGTTAGAGCTACATCACATCTTCATATTGGCATGAGGAGTCAAAAGGTAGCATGGAAGACAAATAACACATTTTTCCATAAACTCAGCAAATGAAATGACTTGAATTAATTATATTGTTCTCACTATGGCTTTCAACATTCTCTGCACTTTACTAAACTTAAAAATGTGCACCATTCAGAAACTAATGTAAAACATAAGACTTATTATGGTAATCAATCATTTTAGAAATGACAAACTTTTCATTATTTCAGTTACTGAAGAAGACAGTTTCACTTGTCTAATGAGAAGAACAAGAAAAGCTAGTTATACTCATCATAAAGGCAACAACATAGGTAAATCTGCAATAATGCTGAGAGCTGCAATCTCTTTCTTAATAGTTGCACTCTCTGATATTAATTTTTAAACTGTTAAATTATATAAATCACTGGCACAACAATTTAAAATAAAGTGGAGCCTTCGTGGGCATTTCAAGACCAATCTTCCAATCCTACCAAAATTTAAGGGTGCTTACTTATGACAGGTCTTATAAGTGAAACTTAAATGTCCATGAAAGGATATGTGTGAAATACATGTCTAAAGCTGTCAACAGACTTTCCCCTGGGCCAAGAGTCCACAAAAATCCTGGCTCAAAGACCAATTACTGGAATATAACATGTAATAAAACCAGTAAAGGAAGAGAGGCCACACCCTACCCCCCCCCCCCCCCCCCCCCCCCCAAAAAAAAAAACAGCTGTGCTTTTACGTTGAAATGATAAATATATGAAAATCATATACTAACTGCCAAATGAAGAATTAAACATAAATAAGACCACCATAGTAGTAGAATCAACTTTTACATTTGTTATTGCAAAAAGAAAGCATAAAAAACATTTCAGGCTTGTATGGACCTTTTCCAGCATTCTTTGCAAATCTGTCATCAACAGTCCTATTCACGACT
>CALNXI010000660.1:99493-134833 GCA_942486025.1 Porites evermanni | reverse complement strand
GGTGAAAAAAGAAGGGTATAAAGCCGGAATTGCTTCAACGTTCCCTGTAAAACACTTCTGCTATCGAAAATTCATCACCAAAAGCATTTCTTGATAGCAAAAACAGCCACAAAAGTAACACAACAAGTTTGTCAATGAAGTCAATGCTGCCCACACCAGCAGATATATAGAAATATACATGGGCCATCTGAGTTTGCAGCCATTACAATCCACGCGCTGTGCATGTGATGAATTTATAAACCACCGCTTCATGAGGAATAACACTATATTCATATGCGTCACTATTCTGCACTTTTTTCCTGCATTGTTGTTAATTTGTGCCAGAACATGATTATGCCTTGTACATGTTGTACACAAGGCCAGTGGAATGTGGAACAGTGTATGGTTAACTAACCTGTATCTGGGACATCTGTAGGTCTCATTATTCTTCTAATCTGTTCCATGGACTGTAAATCTGGTGAGAGACCTGGTAAAAAAAAAAGGCTATACAGTGTTTAGTACAAACTCCTAAATGAAATGAATTTAGAAAAGACTGTTCAATGTTTCAAATTCACTCACCTCCATGGCAGCAAAATATCTTTTCATCAACTATAGCAGCAATAGGTAAACAATTAAAACAGTCGGTGAATGTTTTCCAGAGTTTGATGTTATACCGCCTTTTACCTGCAAAATATAAAACAGGATATATACAGGCCTGCTTTTTGAACTGTATTTTGTTAAATGAAAATAGACAGCTGCACTCCATTTATCAAGTTACAACTTGTTGAATGACAGTCAATCTTTTAAAAAATGCCAAATAGCTTACTACTCATTCAGCATGCTGCAACATCACTTTCCATTTGTTGATGCACAACTGTTGATTAAAATGATGTCATGCTGTACTGTAACAGCGTTAGAGTTAGTTTTTTAGAAACTAATCGCTTTATACATTTAATGAAGAAATATTTTGACAACTAATTTAAAATCAAAAGCCAACACACACAGATACTAAAAGGAAAAGTAGAATACCAATACAAAACCAAATTGCTACACTACACACAAATGTTTTTCATATCGGTAAATCTACTTACACTCATCATAGAAGCCATATATTCTGTTGATGCTTGCACACTCATGATTTCCCCGCAACAGAAAGAAGTTTTCTGGATACTTGATCTTATATGCCAAAAGAAGACAGATGGTTTCTAGAGACTGCTTCCCTCTGTCCACATAATCACCCAAAAATAAGTAGTTTGCCTCTGGAGGAAATCCCCCATATTCAAACAACCTGAGAAGATCTGTGTACTGCCCGTGAATGTCACCTGTAGGAATTTTCAAAAATATTAGATTAGCACAAATAAGTATTTAATCATAACAGTACAGTAGCCATTTTACTGTCAACATCAGCTGTGTTTTTGACAGTGAGAAAAGACAGGATGTTTTATACTTTAATTTACCAAATTAAGTATTTTGTACAAAGCAAACCCATGTAAAACATTCACCTTTACATTTCGTATTAAAAGGTCACTTGCCAACATTCTGTGGTCTGAGATATTTTCATAGTTATTTTCATATTGGTGTTTTATCAAACTGGCAAGCTGTGTTAAGTGGTCAGTTGGCCAATCCTAAAAGTGACTGTACCAAACAGGTTTTTTGACTGCATGTACTACACGTATATTAAAAAACAACTGTATTAACATGTACATGTACAAAGTTGTAGTAGAGACTTTAAAGGATGGTGTTAGTTTAAGATCAGAGTTTATACATAAAGTTCCTCTTTACAGATTGCTGTGAACAACCAAGAAAGGTAGCCAATGGGAAAGAAAACTATAGGAAGAGACAAAAAAGAAGGCACAGAAAGGCACTAAAACAATGCAAGTGCAGCAAACATTCACAGTGTATATCATGTAAGGACAATCACATAGATTTAAGTGCCTTTACATTCTTATGAGTGTCTTTGCAAATGGCCTACTGACATCTATATCATCACACTGAGGGAGGTCAGTAAGAGCCAAGGGTCAGGGATTTTTCCCAGCTTCCTGAAGCATGACCCTGGCTACTTTCATAGGGAAAAAAGGAAAAACAACCTCCTAGCAGTTCAGTTCCCCACCAACTGATTGCATACAGCCTCCAACTTGAAATCTTAGTGACATTTACCTTGACCCACTCCAAGGTTACAGTATGTTATTGTAATATAAAAATAAGCAGTGGAAAAATATAAGAACCTAAAAAAAGACTTGATTACACGTGTTAGTTAAGACTAATCTTTTAAAAAGCTATTAAGCTTTACATTTTATTATGATGAACTATTTCACAGCTCATTTTAGAAGCTGATGAGTGTCTTGTCCTGTCTTGCAAATGAAGACAACATTTGGCATAGAAGTGAGCAGTATAAGCGACATGGCACATAACTAAAGGCCCTCAGTGACATGAACTTGTAGTTAACTTTTTATCCCACGTACAATTACGTGAAACACCAATTTATTGTTTGAAAGCTCTTGTGTCTACAAGTTCACATCATACAGCTTTAACTTATAAAAATTTCACAGTGTGTAGCAAAATTAAGTTACAGTAAAATATTATGAGACTCCACTGAGAAAGAAAAAATTTTAACAAATATACTGCAATAAATAAAATGAATAAAGGTTACTGTTTGAATGTATGCACACAAAAAAAACAACTGAAGAAGTTAGGGACACTGAAACAGCTGAGGGAAGAAATAGCAAATATTACTTACAGATATCATTAACATGCCTTGCAGTGGCACGGATTCCATAAAAACAAAGCAAAATAACTCTTTTTATCTGTGTAACAGCACCCCTATAGTTCCCCAATGAAAATAAAAATTCAAAACAACTTGCAGACAAATATGTGTTTAACATAGCGTTTACAAAATCTACACACATTTGGCAAGATGAGAAAGATCAGCCAGGCTGGGGACTGCAATATCCAGAGTTTGCTCAAATGTATCTGTAATCATAATGTCAAAGTAGACACTACCCACAAGGAAAAGAAGGCTATAGTTCACGGGAAATTTCAAACAAAAAAATATCACTTTGGTTTTCTCTATTAACCCACCTTTCAAACACTGTAAGTTGACCAGCATTAAAATTCACAAGGTAAGTTAAGATACTGCCATTATTTGCATTTGAAAAAAGAATCACTCAATTATTTTCATTTATAATAATTAAAACACAGTTTACACTATATGAACTAACAATCAAAGTAGCTCGCCACATGAAAATGTATGTACTGTACCATTTTGTTGAATGACAGTCAATCTTTTAAAAAATGCCAAATAGCTTACTACTCATTCAGCATGCTGCAACATCACTTTCCATTTGTTGATGCACAACTGTTGATTAAAATGATGTCATGCTGTACTGTAACAGCGTTAGAGTTAGTTTTTTAGAAACTAATCGCTTTATACATTTAATGAAGAAATATTTTGACAACTAATTTAAAATCAAAAGCCAACACACACAGATACTAAAAGGAAAAGTAGAATACCAATACAAAACCAAATTGCTACACTACACACAAATGTTTTTCATATCGGTAAATCTACTTACACTCATCATAGAAGCCATATATTCTGTTGATGCTTGCACACTCATGATTTCCCCGCAACAGAAAGAAGTTTTCTGGATACTTGATCTTATATGCCAAAAGAAGACAGATGGTTTCTAGAGACTGCTTCCCTCTGTCCACATAATCACCCAAAAATAAGTAGTTTGCCTCTGGAGGAAATCCCCCATATTCAAACAACCTGAGAAGATCTGTGTACTGCCCGTGAATGTCACCTGTAGGAATTTTCAAAAATATTAGATTAGCACAAATAAGTATTTAATCATAACAGTACAGTAGCCATTTTACTGTCAACATCAGCTGTGTTTTTGACAGTGAGAAAAGACAGGATGTTTTATACTTTAATTTACCAAATTAAGTATTTTGTACAAAGCAAACCCATGTAAAACATTCACCTTTACATTTCGTATTAAAAGGTCACTTGCCAACATTCTGTGGTCTGAGATATTTTCATAGTTATTTTCATATTGGTGTTTTATCAAACTGGCAAGCTGTGTTAAGTGGTCAGTTGGCCAATCCTAAAAGTGACTGTACCAAACAGGTTTTTTGACTGCATGTACTACACGTATATTAAAAAACAACTGTATTAACATGTACATGTACAAAGTTGTAGTAGAGACTTTAAAGGATGGTGTTAGTTTAAGATCAGAGTTTATACATAAAGTTCCTCTTTACAGATTGCTGTGAACAACCAAGAAAGGTAGCCAATGGGAAAGAAAACTATAGGAAGAGACAAAAAAGAAGGCACAGAAAGGCACTAAAACAATGCAAGTGCAGCAAACATTCACAGTGTATATCATGTAAGGACAATCACATAGATTTAAGTGCCTTTACATTCTTATGAGTGTCTTTGCAAATGGCCTACTGACATCTATATCATCACACTGAGGGAGGTCAGTAAGAGCCAAGGGTCAGGGATTTTTCCCAGCTTCCTGAAGCATGACCCTGGCTACTTTCATAGGGAAAAAAGGAAAAACAACCTCCTAGCAGTTCAGTTCCCCACCAACTGATTGCATACAGCCTCCAACTTGAAATCTTAGTGACATTTACCTTGACCCACTCCAAGGTTACAGTATGTTATTGTAATATAAAAATAAGCAGTGGAAAAATATAAGAACCTAAAAAAAGACTTGATTACACGTGTTAGTTAAGACTAATCTTTTAAAAAGCTATTAAGCTTTACATTTTATTATGATGAACTATTTCACAGCTCATTTTAGAAGCTGATGAGTGTCTTGTCCTGTCTTGCAAATGAAGACAACATTTGGCATAGAAGTGAGCAGTATAAGCGACATGGCACATAACTAAAGGCCCTCAGTGACATGAACTTGTAGTTAACTTTTTATCCCACGTACAATTACGTGAAACACCAATTTATTGTTTGAAAGCTCTTGTGTCTACAAGTTCACATCATACAGCTTTAACTTATAAAAATTTCACAGTGTGTAGCAAAATTAAGTTACAGTAAAATATTATGAGACTCCACTGAGAAAGAAAAAATTTTAACAAATATACTGCAATAAATAAAATGAATAAAGGTTACTGTTTGAATGTATGCACACAAAAAAAACAACTGAAGAAGTTAGGGACACTGAAACAGCTGAGGGAAGAAATAGCAAATATTACTTACAGATATCATTAACATGCCTTGCAGTGGCACGGATTCCATAAAAACAAAGCAAAATAACTCTTTTTATCTGTGTAACAGCACCCCTATAGTTCCCCAATGAAAATAAAAATTCAAAACAACTTGCAGACAAATATGTGTTTAACATAGCGTTTACAAAATCTACACACATTTGGCAAGATGAGAAAGATCAGCCAGGCTGGGGACTGCAATATCCAGAGTTTGCTCAAATGTATCTGTAATCATAATGTCAAAGTAGACACTACCCACAAGGAAAAGAAGGCTATAGTTCACGGGAAATTTCAAACAAAAAAATATCACTTTGGTTTTCTCTATTAACCCACCTTTCAAACACTGTAAGTTGACCAGCATTAAAATTCACAAGGTAAGTTAAGATACTGCCATTATTTGCATTTGAAAAAAGAATCACTCAATTATTTTCATTTATAATAATTAAAACACAGTTTACACTATATGAACTAACAATCAAAGTAGCTCGCCACATGAAAATGTATGTACTGTACCATTACTTTGTACAATTGGTCTTCTATTTATTGAACAGGTGGAAAAACTTTGCCTTTTCCATGCAAGAAAAGATTTCAACCCAGGATAGACACTGCATAACAACCCAAAAGGAAGATGTAACCGTACTGATCGTACAGGATATATTTATGCGTTAGCCTGCTGTTTGCAGCGATCACCAATATTTAATGATGTAAACAGTGCGTAAACAGGAAAAATCTAGTTCATACCCCATAGGAATCAACGAAACCTAACATAACTATGGGTATGAAGTGAGAGAGGTCTAAGAAAATAAACTTGAAATAGGGAACTCCCTCGAAAAATTAGTCTTAATTAACGACAACAGACATAAAAGAGTACATGGAGTAAAGCTCATGGAAATAAGAGAAATTTTACAAATTACTTCATTTCAACTTAGATGTCAGATATTCTTTTCTTTCTAATAAGACGTGAGCAAGCCTGTTTACTTGTTTCGAGTCTGTTTTTCCAAACAGCACTAGGATACTATCTATCAGGTCCAAAAACAACAGAGGCAGTCATGCATATTACTCAACACATTTTACAATTCTCCTTTAGCCTCAAGATTTTTTATACTAATGCCTTTATGATTAGATAACTCAGAAAACTATAGTCTAAAACTACTTATTTTGAACATATTAGAACTTTTGGTTGTAAATTTTGGTGCTCATGATTTACCGCAAATTGACGGAAAAGGCTAGGTCACTCCAATCCTGAAATACCAAACACAAGGAGATCGCTATTTGCTTAGTGCCACATGCCAAAATGCGAGAAACAGATACGAAAAAAATCTGATTGAGATTTAAGCCTCTAATTTTCAGGAATATATAGCGTTTTTCAAGCCGGCCGGCGCTAGTAAGACGAGTGAGGACAAATCTAAGCCGCGAGAAGCTTTGTAAGCTTACTCTGCTCTGCATTCCTCGCAAAATGAAGACTCGGTTCACAAATGAGAGAACTACTGTGATCGAATGAGAACACAGTGAAAGGATTTGTGCATAACACAAGCAAGCTTACCACAGATTTTAAGAGGAGCCTCTAATTCCAGCAGGATGGGTTGGTTCAAAAAGATTTCTCTTGATTTCAAGCATAACCCGCGAACTTCCGATTCTGCTAGTTGTACACTCTTTCCTGGCCTACCGCGAGCTGCAGAAAAGAAGGTAATGCTTAGATCAAGTCTATACAATGCTAACTGAATGAAGTAAGGTAGAGTTTTTAGTCTCCTAACCTTCTAACAAGCGGGATATTATACTATCCACATTCAACTCGCCCTCCGCCATATCAACTACCAAATAATTTTTGGTCAACGACAGATAAGAGGTGTGCTCCTTATAAGGAATTGTTTTCCATTTTCGGCAAAACGGTTCACGTGATCAAAGCCTTTTCCAAGATGGCGGCCAAAATGGCGGCATTTATGTGTAGAAATTGTAGCAGACTTTGGGGATCATTTGCACCTGTTTCTCTCACCCAGAGATTCTTGTTTGGGCGATTACTCGCACAGAGGTAGGTCAAGTTATAAATGATAAATGCAAAACACTAAAGCTCTGGAAGACAGGACTCACCCTAACCTGTCCTGACCCACACCGCATTGCTGGGTTACCTCGGTGTAAGAACCTGTGAACTTTTTCTTTGTTTTTTACCTCTTGTTTCCCAAGGTTTTATTGTGTTGACTTCTTTGTTTTCTTTGCTTTACGTCACCGGTGAGTTTAAAAGGTTCTTACACCAAGGATAAGCCGCACTGCTCAAGTCAGTACCCCATTTTATCACTAAAATTGTACAGTAAGCTCTCTCCCGTGACAACATCGTGATGCAAATGCGGAGTGGAGAAAGGTTCCAAATGTAAACCTTTGAAAGGAAATAACTAGAGATGCATGTACAATGTACGTCCAGTACTCATAACAGCAAGATCCCCCCCGGTGTGGGGTGGGGGGGTGACTCTTGGGAATTCTTGTTGGGGTTGTGCGGCCTAAATCCTGACCCTATTTCAGACCAAGAAATTTTATTTTCAACACCTGTTTTTAGAAATCGCCTCTTGATACCTGTCTCCTTTTTTTGAGTGAGGTTCTCTGTCCAAGGGGTGTTAGGATTTTTAGGGGGACCCGGAAGTGAAGGGGGACCCGAAAGGAAAAATCGCCAATAGAAGAATGCACATATTAAGGATACAATGACTTGTTTTATTCTGAATTTTGCTCTCTACAAACAAGGTTTCTATATGTACATGTATTAGGTGCCAGCAGATTGTGCCACAGTGTTATTGCATTCCATCACTTTCAGAACTTTCTTTGCTACGGTACTAAATATTATCTTTTAGGCATCATTCTGGTTAAGTTTTTGGGGGTGATATTTTTCAAAGTCGAAAAGGTTCTGTGATTTCAATCTACATTTCACTGACCAGTCTTTTTGATAATATTCTTTAGGTATCTATGCAGCACTGCAGCAGAGTTTAAAGAGACACCAGAATCCACTGAGGCAACGGAATATAATGAAACAACATGCAAGGCAAAAGAAAATGCTCATCCTACGTTACCACATATGCTTCAAAGAAAAGGTATGGGAACTCCGGTCATTGAAGAAAATAAAGAAGGTAAGGATGTGACAAAATATTGTTCATGCATGAGAGATTTTCTTTAAAATTCCCTTAAAGGAGCTGTGTCATGAAATTCAGCCAAATTAGGTAATTACAAAATCCCCGTTAAATTAAGAAAAACGGAAAAATAACTGCTTAAAACGTTAAAGGAAAGTTAAAATAACACAACAGATACAGCAGATGCCATGGATGGGCAAAACTGAAGAAGACTGAAAGGGATTGAAATTAGGGCTTTTGAAAACTGTTCAGCCTAACAGTTTTTCAAAGTTGATCTCTGCTGTTTGCAACTTCAAAAATAATGCTCAGGAGACATATTTGTTTGTCTCGAATCTCTGATTTTGTCATTTCCATGTAATTTCTTTGCTTACTTTAAGTTCCATAGCAATTGAGGGCGAGTAATTGGCAAAATTAAACAAAATGAACTGGACTGCCGTGACACAGCGCCTTTTAAGACAGTTGTTCCATGTACAGTTGAATCTCTTGTATGCTAGCACCTGAAATCTCAAGATCACGTGGTCACCTTTGGGAGATGGTAACTTACAGAATTAGCGAAAGGAAAAAGCCATCATTTCACGACAATACCACCACCAGTTTCCCCATGAGATGAAGTCTGAGGAATGAGTGCAGAAATTCCATACTGATGACCCCACTACCTAGATGGAACTAGTGCTTCTGATTGGTTGAAGCAAACTTGCTACATTGTGCGTCCAATCAGGAGCACTATCCAGATGTGGGTAGTGATACATTACTAGTATGAATTTCTGCACTCATTCCTCAGACGTCATTTCATGGGGAAATACTACTGAGATCTTTAAAGAAAATCATGAGTGACCATGTGTTTTTGATTGATAGTAATGATTATCAAATTATTAGAAATAGGAACTAGAGATAATACTTACAGTGCAACCAGAAAAACTGTGAACACTTGAAATATTTCAGGAATGTTTATTGTGTTATGACCAATCACAGCAAAGACAAGAACATGCAAAGTAGCCACAAAACCACAAACTAATTACATTCTAGCTTGCAGTCTAATTTTCTTGCAACACAATAACATGCCAGAAATATTTCTGGTGTTCATGGTTTTCCCTGTTTGGCTGTAAAAGAGTTGAAATGAATGAGTTGAAGTTGAAACTAAGTTTCTACAACTTTATTTTTATGGTGTGGAAAAGGTTTGCATAGTAACAGGAGAGACATTACCATGTGTGGGTTCAATTCCCCTTTATTGGTAAGGCCATAAGACAATTCAAGGCCTGAAATTTTTAAGACTTGAGACAATTTTAAAGCCTTGAAAGATCTTTAGTTCAGTGCTATGATTTGCCACACCCATAAGTCGAATGTAACAAGACAGATGATCATAACAAAATGATAATAGATCTCTCATTTCGATGGCAAAAATTTTCCTCATTGCTGTGCCTTATTGCCTCCAGTCCACCCTGAAGTTGCAGAAATCCTTCGGAAGTCTAAAGTGCAGAAGGTTGGAGATAAATGGCATAAGCCCAAGATCAGTGCTAGAAGATTGGCAGATTTGAGGAAACAATATATAGCTAAAGGTTATTACTGGCCTGAGAAACCCATGGTGGATAGGGGTCTAGACAGAATGCCGAAAGGACATAAGTACGAGAGACGGAAGGAGGAAAGGTGTGTGAGAATTTTGTCATTTTACGTTTAAAGCCTTTATTCCTGTCACTCCCAGAGCTTATAATCAAAACCTATAGTGTAGTTGTTACTTTTGAATCTGTACAAAACTAAGAGATGTGACCATTCAAATGAAACCTCTTCAGCAGTACCTTTTAGTTTCTAGCATGGTGCCACTTGAGTGTTTTATGCACTTTCATTGTTTTGGCTTTAGAGTCTGAAGGTGAAATCCTATGGAACACGTATAACCATTCAAATGAAACTTCTTCTGCAGTTACTACTTTCATGCAATACTATTTATCTGTAAAGTAAACAGTGAGACTTGTGGCCGTCTTCGGCGTGACAAATTCAGCAAGGTTATCCCCAACACAGTTTTACCTGGGTGGATTGACCCCAGTTTTCATTCCCGAATCAAAAAAACAGTTAAACTCGGCTGAACATCAAAAGTAAATTAGCTTCTTAACCGTTCATGTTGTTCTTGAGCAGCATAATTAAAAATATAAAACTGTTCTAGTGAGGCCTTAAACTGCTGTTTAAAAAGTAAAATCTTTTTAAACAGCAGTTTAAGGCCTCACTAGAACAGTTTTATATTTTTAGCTTCTTGCTGTTTGCCATAATTATTGCACAAATAACTGCCATGTTGAATTCTAAAAAAAAAGTGTTGATTAGTTTGGGCAAGTCAAAGGAGTGGTGATCCTTCTAAGTGATAAAATAAAAAATGTAGCCACTCATTATCAACCTAAACAAGCAGCTTTGACCCACTCAAGAATTATGCCTTCAGGATAAAGCTGCTTGGAAACTCTACCCCGAATTCACAGAGGCTTGCAGTGCCCCACACACCAAGCCTGTTTTTAGGTCCCCCAAGTGTGATCTTTGATGCTCCCCAAAGAGAAGATGAGGGGATTGTGGGGGGGGGGGGGGGGGGGGGGGTGATTTTCCCAAAAACCGTGTTGTTCTAAGGGGGAAGCAGAGGAGGTCCCCACTTTGCAGGTGTGGGGCGGGAAAAAACGAGGGGGGAGAGAAAGAAGGAGAGTGCTGGGGGGGGGGGGGGACATCACCANTACCAAATGCAGAGGCTCTGATATTGACCTTTGTACTGACAACATTTCAGGTTGGTTAAGATTGAGGAGAACATGAAGAACATGCCGAAAATTATTGAGGATTATCGTAAAAGGATGCATGAGCTCAGGGCAAAACGAAAAGAAGAAAAAGAGCAAGCAAAACTCAAAGCACTTGAGGCACAAAGACTTGGACTTAACTTGCGTGATCCACGAGCTTTGCAGATATTAGGTGGACAGGAGAAGAAATCTAATAAGAAAAAGTTCCAAAAAAAGACGTGATAATAGGAGAATTTCTTCACTCTAGTAAAAAAAGTTGTGCTTGTTTTCCTTTTGAAAGTGCACTGTGATCATTTGCGAAAACGCCAATAGGCTTAACATCTGCCCCACGAGTGCCTGAAATTTAGTCCAAGAATAAAGGAAACTCATGTGAAATGCTCGCAGGTTAGAGTTTGCACCATTAAAACAAAATTTACAGTAATTAGAAAGTAATTACAGGCTACTGATTCTCTGTTCTCGGCTTGATCCAGGAGGAAAGATCTCATAACGAACTCTGTAGCCAGTGCGAGCTTAACACGCGCCGGTATTAGAGCTGCAAGTAACCTGAGAAAACAGCCGACATTTGGCGACGCCACCACTGGTTTTCCCGCGAAATGACGTCTGAGGAACGAGCGCAGAGATTCTATACCGATGACGTTACTCTACCCATATCTGGATGGTGCTTTTGATTGGTTGAAATATCGGAAACACTACCCAGGTCTAGGTAGTGGCACGTTATCAGTATGGAATTTCATGCGTTCGTTTCTCAGAGGTTATTTCGAGGAAAAACTAGTGATTAAGTCGCAAAATGTCGGCTGTTTTCTCGGGCTAAGCCGTAAGAAGAATGAGTTATGTTGTAATCCTGCCCGCTTTTCTGTCTGCTCGCTATGCATAGCGCTCTCGCACTCTGATTCCACCAGCTATGCAGGCTATCAGTTGTTTCCTCAGAATCAATTGCTCTGGAGATGTTCCGTGAAAACCAGCCTTAAGTTGACAAGAGGCTTGTATAGAACCTCGCTTAATAACTAGGCTTTTGTACATTATGCTTTTGCTTCCCCACTAAAATGCTCCTCCTTAATGCTCCATTTTTCCCACTAAAATGCTCGGTCTCCCCAAAAAAGTCATTAAATTGCATTATACAAACGGTTTTTTAAATTAATTTCAAAGTTTACACTTACCGGAACGTGCAAGTGTTGCAAGTAACAACGACAACGAGTACAAGTTCATAAATACAGCCAACAAAACAGCTGTATTAGGTTTTTTGTGAATTTTGAGGTTTAGTCTTCATTTTCTTTAAAAGCGCAGGAGCTCGTGGGGCATGGACTCCTGAAAAAAGTTAATTTCTATTTTATTTTCTCGGAAAAATTAATTTTCCGGGGAAAATGCCACTAAAATGCTCGAATAATGCTCAATGCTTTTGCCTCACTAAAATGCTCGAAAAAATGCTAGCATAATGTACAAAAGCCTATTAATAACGCACTGGTATGTTAGAACAATGCAAACACAGATGGCACGGTTCGTCAGAGTTCTTTCTTCGCATCATTGTGATGTTCAACCAATCCAACCATTTTCTTTATATTGTTAAACCATTGTGCGATCTTTTCCTCCATGGTAGTAAATAACGTGGTTACCAAAACAAGACCAACGAGAATGTAACCACCAAAGGCTACTGTGTAGTGCATTTTCTGGGGAACGTAGTCACCAAGACCTAATGAAAGAATGTAAAATGTAAAACACCTAAAGTAAATTTCCCCGGCAAAGTTTCTTTTCAATTTCAAGCGCATATGAAGGGCTTATTTAAGAATAAGACTTAAGGGAGGTAGCGTTCTTTTGTTAGGACAAAAGGCACTAATCAGGGGCACCCAACGATTGTTTTCTGTAAAATATATCTGTTCGGAGAAGTAGATAACTACCTAGAAGTTTCTATAGCTTGTCTAGATGACCGTAGACTACGAGTAGTCCCCATTTTTCCTCAGGGATAGTAGAGCGAGCGAAACGCGAGCGTGCGTGAAAATCACCCCAGGCGAGGAAGCTCCCCGCCGCGTCTCGCCTTTCTCGCGTACGGTGATTTTCACAGCGCTCGCGTTTCGCTCTCTCTACTATCCCTGAGGAAAAATGGGGACTACTCGTAGTCTAAGATGACCTTTCAACTGATATGATGTACGATTTTCAAAGCGATATATATGCAATGAATTCCCTACAATTCCTGAGGTACAATTTTTCACATTTCCCTCCCCAAGTCATATTTCGTAGAAAAAGAGAACCTAAATTTTTCGGATTGGAGAATGTGATGGAGAAAGGAATCAGAAAATTCTCACCTTCGTGAAGCGTTAAATTGCATCTAAATTTTTTGGGAAAATAAGACTGAATGCTGGGGTCCTTGTGATTTCGACAACACTCAAGGTGCCCTAAGATGACCGAACGCGGGATACAAATTTCATAGGTCCGCTTAGAATGCATTTCTAGAGATCTAAACTGATTAGTTTGGATAGCCTAAAAAGTGTTTTCGATATAATTAGGAGGGGAACCCGTCGTCGGCTGGCTCTGACTAATGATCAACAAATTGCCGCGCATCGTTTTCTTTTTTTTTTCGGACGAGACCAAAATTCAGCCTTTGGAAGCGCACTTGATGATATGCGCATTCGCAAAGTTTATGTATGTGCGTTATTTAATTTTGGTTCAACGGGAGAGTAATACGGGCATCGGATAATATTTTGTGGAAAAGATACCATCGCGATTGAAAGGTTTGAAGAGGATCGAGACAGCATCAACTGAGTACAACAATGAGAGGTGGTTCTCTCACTTAGGGAAAATTGGCGACGAAGAGACGTTTTGACACAGTATCGCATACTTACCAATTGTTGTTAAAGTCACGAAACAGTAATAAAATGACTCAAATAGTGACCACTCTTCCCATGACGAGAATAAAACAGAGCCAGTTGCTAAATACGCCGCATTCAAAGCGAGAATTTGCGGCAATGTCAAATGAAAAGCTTCGGTTTCTGTTCGTTGGTCTCTGTAATCCTCGTCTTTCTTCTGCTTTGCCACATCAAGCCGTCTTTTGCGCCTCTGATTTGCACGGTGCAAAAGCTGAAGAACACTAAGTTTGAAAGCAAAAAATACAAAAATGAATAGTAAATAAAAAACATTCAGTTGGCCGGAATGCTGATATCATCTTAGACACTTCCGATGAAGTAGGCGTGAATGTTCTTCTTTTCGTTGAGGTTGTAAATCGATGATTTTTATCGCACTTTGGGCCAGACAAAACGGCAATAATCAGCCTTTCCATATAGTATTGCTTTAGGGGCTGTAAGTGGAAGAATTAAGAAAGCAGAGAAGAAGAACTGAAGAACAAATTAACGGTTTGTTTAAGAACGGTATTTTATAAAGTTCAAATAAAGTTCAAGCCACGCCTAGACTGGTCCCCGTTTGGGCATTAATTCCAATTTTCCGACAAGCATCCCCCTGCCACTTTCATATCACAGTCTCCCTCCCCCACCACCGAAATGTATGACTTACTCTCTTATGAAGGAAGCCAGATTTGAGGCTACCACCGAGAACAGTGGTATCCCCACGAAACCATAAAGGATACAGAAAATCCGTCCGAACTTGGACACTGGAACGATGTTTCCATAACCTGGAGGTGATACACAAAAAAAAGTCTTAATAAACTGTTTTACCTTGGTAGGTTGCTCTTTTACCGATTTCAGATCATGTGATGTTCGATTTACACTGGTAAATGCTATGTAATTACTTCTTAGATACTAAAAAGAACTTAAGCCTGGGGAGAATCTGCTGAGTCCAGAAAGTGCAGGTGTAATGGCGTTTTTTATTTTTGTGCCCGAGTTTACTTTGGGCAACGGATATCCAAAACACCCACTGAGATACTTTTGGCTTTTTGATCAGCGGGGAAAAGCCAGGGAAAAAGAGCTTTCCCTGGTCTACTACCTTCTACAACCACTTGTCTACTACCTTCTAAAGCAATCGTAAAAAGATTAAGCACTTTTTATAATAGTTGTAACAATTTTTTGAGGGGAAAACTAAACAGCCTAAAAGGTTCAATAAACATGTGGTTCGCAAAAGAAAATAGTCGTTTCCTCGGAAAACACAAAGAAATTCCGGAGAAGTAACATCTGTCCTGTATCTTAAGCAGGTGTTTCGAAAAATAAATACCTGCTACCTGGTTACGTTCAATTTGCATCGTATTTAATTCTACACAGCAATTATTTTAATTTCCATTTAAACGTTTTCAGCACATTGATCCAACATTGTACAACACTGAATCCATTGCAAGAGGCCCCCCAAAAAACGTGATCCAACATCATTCTACCATCAAACAATGTTGGATAAAGTTGGATCTGTTACGGAAAATTAGTTCGCCTGTACTGAATTTCCCGCCATAGTTTCTTTGAATTTTTGGATGATATATCGAATGTTTTTAATGTATAAAAATTGGGGGAGGAGGATGTTTAAAATTTGGAAAAATTGGAAAATATTAGATTTTGGGGTTGTTAAAAATTCAAATCTGTAGTGAATAATTTGTAGACAAATAACGAATAATGAGGTGGTCAGATTGAAAAATATTCCTACCTATCGTGGTGAATACTGTGCAAGCAAATAATCACGAATCAGCCAAACTCCACTCCGCGGGGCTGGATGTATCAAGAGACAAACGCTTCTCATAGGAATCCAGCTTTCCTGTCACTTTTGCCGACCAGTCATCAAAACCCAAGTTATTTTGATTCCATAGCTCCTTTAGAAGCTCTTCCCTCGAGATCTTCGGCTGGCCGTTTTCAAGTGAAGCAACGTTTTGCGTCTCCAGCGTTCTGAAGACGTACGCGCCAAATAAGCCATACAGAATCAAAATGGAAATTAAGATAGCATTATACAGAATTTGCGCTCTGGTTTCCGCAAAATTCATGTTGCTGGCTTGTCAGTTGTGAATTGAAACTCTCAGTCGCTCAACTGGTTACAGACCGTCGAAAACAGTAGTCGCTAATTTAAATTTCAATTGCTGGAAATTAATTATTAATTCGTGGTTCAATATTGTATCTTTGGCTTTGCATTAAAACCTCAGTGCTGCGCAATTTCTGTGAGGAAATGGGGAGTGAGTGAAACACAAAATCTAAGCTGAGTTACTACACGGTAGAAAATTGGAAAGTTTTTCTTCAAACCTTAATCAACCCAGTTGACAAATCTAAATTTTAGAGACCTAAGAGATATGTGCAAACAGGCTATGCTGTGCTGCAACGGCTGCGAACACTGCCGCCTCTCACTGACCCCTAGTCTCCTACGCAGCCGCTCGGGCAGGAGTCACGCAAGCTCCCGCCTCCGGCCCGAACGGCTGCGAAGGAGACTAATTGACCCCCTTCCCTGGGCAACTTTCGCAACACTTGGTAGCCTGTCCCTGGTGTCCAGGCGTTCAGATAGTAAAGCGCAGGCGAAAAATTGACGAGAGAAAATTGCAAGCAGAGAACAGGACAAAGAAAGGGGAAGGAACGCCTGTAAACTAAACATATCCTTACTCTCGCCTCTGTCTCTCCTGTCTTTAAAGTAATTCAATTGTCTTCATTAACCCTTTAAGCCTCACTATTAACCTCGTCCCCAGGGCTATTCTCCCATTTTCAAGACGAACCCCGCGTATTGTAGAGGTAGGGATTGTGTGAAAGTTTGGATCCTATTTGGGACCAGTCCGAAATACAGAGGGGTGTCCAACAGGGGGTCGAAGGCAACTAACAAAGAGACAATTGAAAGAAAATCAGTATTCATTTCTTAGAATACAGTTTCCAGTAAAAATACACACATTCAGTGCGCGTAGCGCTAAAAATTTCCCACTTGGGACTTGAGTAAAATGCCCGAGAAAGGACCTTAAAACGAGACCTTAAGAAGGACTTATGTCACACTTAGTTTGCAACACATTTTAAAAGTATGTTTACATATTTACAGATAAATCTTCCCATAGTTAAGTTACAGTAAACCGTGGTGAAAATACGAGAAACTGAACAATGACCATTTCCACGCTTGTAAAACTTATAACCTTCATTACCGTAAAATTAGACTACCACGAGTTCCAGGCGCCTTGTCATTAAATAGGTCCTTCATTTTCCCTAATTTAACCCAGCAACATTGAGTTTATTTGCTGCATGCGCGACTTTATGATTCGCACCAAATTAAGAACTTGCACTCATACACTGTCTACACTGTAGACGTCACAATTTTGAAACTGTTTGCGCGACAGCCACTCCCTAACAAATCTCACACCAACACAGAACTATCTGGCTGTTTAAAGCTGGCAAATGAGATGCCAGGTTATCTCGGTTGAACAAAACATTACATCTCGCTTGAGAACCTGTTCATTCCTCGTAAGATGAAATTTCGTCCACTATCACCTCCTCCCAACATCTTCGAAATACGTTCCCTCGCTCGGGCATGTAATGGCACGTTCTGCTTCCTGGAAGTATCAGAACTTTGTTAGTGGTTAACAGACTTGGTTACTCATCTCTTCTCTCGCATAGTGCAAGCATTCCTTCCAATCCCAACTTCGTTATTTTGCAGGGGAAGATTTGTTCAGCCTTATTCATCGATGTTAGTTCTGTAATCACTTCCAGCTCTGCATGTTTGCCCAACAGCCTTGACTTTGCCTGTTTCAGGCGATCAGTTAGTGGATTACAGGGCGAAGTCAGAGAGCGGTTATTCCTGCTCACATCTCTTTGCGTTGCCCCCACAAACTGAACGCCTCGAACAGGGTACCGCTTGATCCTCCTTTTACCTCCCTCGAACGTTTTGTTATATTAATCTCCACAACTTCCACTATTCTGTCAATCTCCAATCCTCCCTCCTTAAAATAGAATCTCCATCCTTCCTATTAGGTGCGAAGGCGTGTTCAGCTTTTGAGAGAGTGTCAAAATTGAAGTATTTTACTTTTTACACTTGGCCGACATTTCAGGCATACTTCCATCACTCCCGACTTCATTCTTGTAGAAGAATCGTTGTATTCATCCCTGTCCCCTTGGCCACGTACTGAGTTACCAGCTCGCTCGGCTATCTACCAGGGACTGCGTTATGGTAAATCACACTTTGCACTTGTCCAACGCCCTTAGTGTGGCCTTCTCTGAAGAAGACCCTCGCTCCTTCACGAATGTACTCCGGCTGCTTCATGAACTTGAAACGAACCTTTGCTCGTTGACCAGTCCTCAGAGAGTCCTAGTAAAACAGAAACGTAACAATAAGCAGTTTAATGACTGGGTATCCTGTGGCACTAGGAGCCTATTCCCTACGGTCGTCACTCGTTTCCATCCGCCAAACTGACATTTTCCTCTCAGTGGCTCTCACAAGAAATTTGACTTTTCTTACATGAAATTCTCTGACTCTCGAAATTTCTGTTCATAAAAGTCTAAGTCTCTTCAATTTTTAAGGAAAAATAAATTCAAGACGGCACGAGTAGGATTCGATCTCGGAGCTTCGGCTCTGCAGTGCATCACTTTAACCCCTACACCACCGAGGATTTGCTGACAATGAATGGTTTGATTTGAATATATATAGCAACAACCCTAATCCTAACCCTAACCTTACCCTAACCCTTACTTTGTGTACGAATCATAAATCTGTCAACGTCAGTTTAGCTTATGGAAATAAGTGTTGATCAATCCCTACTTCAAAAACTCGAGGGAGAATGGATACAAGCTTACCCAAAGATTTCTAGGATAGTTTGGGAGGACAAGCGCTAGTTATGATTGATGGATGGTATTCAAGGCAACCATCAACCGTTCATAACTAATGCTCCTCCAACCGAACAATCCCAGATATCGTTGCGCCGAAAGCTTGTGCCAAATCCTCTGATAGTTTATGGAATGGATTATGGATCAAATCATGAGATGTAACCCGGCATTACAAAGTTCCTGAGCAGTACTTTTCTTTGCTGCTGTTTATCACGCTGTGCAATTGATTCTAACTACCGAGCCTTTGAATAAAATCCTTAGAGTGACTATGAAAAAAAGGCTAGCCTGCGAGTAAGCTCTCCATTTGGGGGAGTCGCGAGGAGTTACGCGAGAGCTGCACGCGAAAGGAGACGCGAGTGGCAGGGATGGGACAAAAACAGCTTACCCCCCCGGCTTCGCCGCTCGCTCGCGTGTTTTTTTTCCGCTCGATTCGATCGCAGGCTAAAAAAGGCTAATGAGCAGCATTTTCCATTGGTCGTGCTGATCGGAGACATCACTGTTTACAAACATTGCTTTTGTCATTAAAATTTGTAACGAGCGACACAAGAACTAATGGGCTTCTGATTTGTACATAAATATCAATAGGAAACGTCAGCAAGAGTATCGCTATTAAGTTTTTATGAAATCGTACGGTATGATTATTCAAATAAAAGCTACTTAGCGTAATTTCTTACCACAATACCCTGCTTGAGTTACACTGAGTTCTTTCCAATGTTTTACTTTAACTTCTTGACCCACCGATCGGGATCGGCCTGCGTAACAGGCATTATTGTCTGCTTTTTCAAGCGAGCTGCAGTGTAAGGCAAGCGCGAGACGGGAAAGAAGCGTTATTTTTGGTGCTCCTCGCTCGCCCAAAAAACGCGAAAAAAGAACGCCTGTTATGTAGGCGAGATCGGGATTATGTGTATATACTATACCCTGTTCATCTCCTCAATGACTGCTGTTTGAATAACGTTTCCAATATAGACAGTGGCTTGAAAACGTTTGCTTATCGAAGTGGTGTGAAATAGTAGAAACACCTCGGCCCAAAATCCATAGCATGGGCGTGGCTTCTGAACAGGGTCTGCGAGAACCATGCCCTGTAATAAATACAAACAAATCCACGTCATCGAAAGCCAACATAACAAAACAATTATAGTAAATTAAAATAGTTATTGCCGAAAAAAAAATATATAATAATTGAATTTTGCAAGACAATAGTACTATTATTGTACACAGAATCACAGACATGCTACACAAGGCGATTTTTAGGGCAAAAGAGGCAGCAAATAGCGTTCTGAGAAGGTCTTGTCACTTGCATTCACTTACCAAAAATCTCAAGTATTTTTTTTTGGGTAACCAAAGAATGGCCTAAAATTTGAAATGCCCCTTTATGACTGCAGCCCCTCAAATCAGTGCTCAGAGAAAACTTCAATTCAAGTCTGACCTTTGGGCAAGCACTTCTCACGTTTTGTTTAACCGGGGCAACTACTTGCTTGCCTTAGCTAATGATTTAGTTGGAGGATGAAAGAAAATCTACTTGTCCCAGACGACACAACAAGACACTTTTTGAGCCCTGCAAATGCCAGGTTCTTACAGAAAGCCTAGAAGTTCACTCATTAAACTTACTCGTCTCAGCAAGTTCCTATCCATTCCACTGATTGCCACAGTAGCAGCCTGGCCTGCACGCACCACACGGCAGGCAGCACGGTTCCTCTTCACGGATGTCACAGTAACTGGATGGAAGGAACCGTCCTGCAATGGACCCAGGAGAAGTTGATCACCTTCACGCAACACACCCCTGACAAGAAGACAATCAGACTGGACTTAAAATAGTGCAACTTTGTTACTGTACATATTTTACAAAGTCTTATTCAATATCAATAACTAACAAAACTGTGATTACTATTAACAGTTCAATTCATCTCTAACAAAAGAACACAGGAGGAGCCCTGCAATTCCCCAAGGGCCACCTTGTAGGTTATGGCCTGGTGTGGAAGAAGACCGCTGGCCAACTCGATCAAGTTTAACTTTGCCTGAATGATATTTAGCCCCATTTAAATTCCTGCTCTATGAATTGCTACTAGAAGACTTTCAATCAAAATCCTGTGATAGTTTGCTGTATTTTTTAGTCCAAGTCTCTATTATTTTTCCCAAAGAGGTGGAAGAGTTAGCAAAACAGTTGGGTTTCTGTAAAACTGATTCTCAAGACAAAACAAGTCCAATCTTTGGGTGATCGATTTCCTGCTAACAGCTATGTATTGTTTGATTTTTCTTTACCACTCCAAGAAAAGTAAGCCTAATAATTAGACAAGTATTTTTTTAGAGTACTCCAGTTTATTTGAAGTGATTTTGTTACAAATAGTTCCAGTTGTATGGTGAGTCCTGGGACTCATCTTGTGAAAAATCCTGAGTCCCTATCCATAACCAATGAGTCCCAGTTCAAAAAATTGAAAATACTTGGGCCTTTACAGTGTGTGTAACCAAACAGTTAAATCACACAAATAGGATATTCTACCAAAAAATCTACGAATAAACCTATTGTTCTTTGCATCCTACCGGACGCATGCCATGAATTATTTTGCATCTTTGGGGATTTTTATGCTTCAGGGACTCAGGTACAGAGGTAAAAAAAGCACTGTTGTTTGTTGGAAAAACAACATTAGGCTATTACAGCAGTAGGACAGGCTGCCTTGTCTGTTTTCACCTTTCTAAAGTTCCACCAACTACAGGTCCAGTACCAGGAACATTGAATATTTTGTCCACCTAGTAACAAACACAACATACCCGGTATTACAAACGTCAAACTAATCTCTGTGCTCCCTTACTGTAAGTCTTTCATTGACAGGGGAGGAGATGGGGAATGGGCAGCTTGTGTTCTCTGTGGACCCAACAAACTATCATGGAAAAAGTCTGCCTAATCAACAGAACTTGTGGTCTTGCATAAACAAAGCTCTACCATGTAAAACCGATTAGTGCCAAAGTCTCAGGGGCATTACTTTGGTCAAAAAGGGAAAAAAAAAACAAAATGAGGGAAATGTTAAATAAAATAGAATGCAATTAAACAATGGGGATGTGTCAGGTAGGAATTTTTCCTTGTTGCTCAGTATAAAAATAATACGGACTGCAGACTGTGTATAAAATGCAGACTGCTGACTATGTTTGTAAAAACTGTGCTAGTTGGTTCTAGTTAAGGTAAAATAAGATCAAAAGATCGCTAAATAGCACAACACTTGAGTTTAAGTTATAAATACTCCTAGAAATTTTGGTGGATGTGTGCCGCCCAGTTCTCCAAATCCTGAGCCTGACCAAAATGCTTTTTCCACACCCACTTTTAGACCTGGTCTTGGTCTCTAACATCCATGACAGGGGTCACTGAGAGGCGATGTACATGTTAACATAGGTGTAAATCATATCATCATCGCTTAGAATATAACGTTGGATGATATATTTCAGTTATTATTCACGTATAGGTGAGTAACCCCTTCCCCCTAAATACAGCTTTTTTGCATCGCATAATGCCCCTATATTGTTGAACTTCTTGTCTGGGTTCTTCATTTCCTCATATCCCCTAGGCTTTGAAATGGAATTGTGGCAGAATTTTACTCTCACTGACACCAATTAATACTATTTTTTATTTGGTGCGTCTCAATCTCACATCTTCTATTGGCTTAAAACTATAAAATTCAATTGAATTTTCCTGTAACTTCTTCTTTTTATAAAATTCAGAGTTTCATTTTCAGTTGCCTTGAGCAGCGGCATAACCTTCCTTGCCCTTGCAGTATGCTTTCCTTCTCCACACGACGCTGACGTTGGGGACAGTAGACTACGTGACCAGCCAAAGGAATGTTTGTGTGAGAGGCAAGGAGCTGGGACTACTGTTTTATGCTAGTCCGCTATCCGCTTCTCTCAGTTTTACCTTTTTAAAGATGTTCTTATATACACAGTCCGCGTTTTATATTGTTTTATACTCAGTCCATAGTTTCTAATCCTCATTTTATACCTAGTCCATGTTTTATACCCAGCCTGCAGTCCACGTTTTATACTGACTGTTTTCCTGGTGGCTTTGTTGCGTGCAAAAATATTTCTTAAGGGCTGGCTCTACTGCCAAAAAATAGCCCTTCATGTGGATTTGATATGCCAAATGTAAGTGAAAGCAGAACACAAACAAGTTTGCACCTTTAATAGACAGATTTTCTTACAGAAAGCCTAGAAGTTCACTCATTAAACTTACTCGTCTCAGCAAGTTCCTATCCATTCCACTGATTGCCACAGTAGCAGCCTGGCCTGCACGCACCACACGGCAGGCAGCACGGTTCCTCTTCACGGATGTCACAGTAACTGGATGGAAGGAACCGTCCTGCAATGGACCCAGGAGAAGTTGATCACCTTCACGCAACACACCCCTGACAAGAAGACAATCAGACTGGACTTAAAATAGTGCAACTTTGTTACTGTACATATTTTACAAAGTCTTATTCAATATCAATAACTAACAAAACTGTGATTACTATTAACAGTTCAATTCATCTCTAACAAAAGAACACAGGAGGAGCCCTGCAATTCCCCAAGGGCCACCTTGTAGGTTATGGCCTGGTGTGGAAGAAGACCGCTGGCCAACTCGATCAAGTTTAACTTTGCCTGAATGATATTTAGCCCCATTTAAATTCCTGCTCTATGAATTGCTACTAGAAGACTTTCAATCAAAATCCTGTGATAGTTTGCTGTATTTTTTAGTCCAAGTCTCTATTATTTTTCCCAAAGAGGTGGAAGAGTTAGCAAAACAGTTGGGTTTCTGTAAAACTGATTCTCAAGACAAAACAAGTCCAATCTTTGGGTGATCGATTTCCTGCTAACAGCTATGTATTGTTTGATTTTTCTTTACCACTCCAAGAAAAGTAAGCCTAATAATTAGACAAGTATTTTTTTAGAGTACTCCAGTTTATTTGAAGTGATTTTGTTACAAATAGTTCCAGTTGTATGGTGAGTCCTGGGACTCATCTTGTGAAAAATCCTGAGTCCCTATCCATAACCAATGAGTCCCAGTTCAAAAAATTGAAAATACTTGGGCCTTTACAGTGTGTGTAACCAAACAGTTAAATCACACAAATAGGATATTCTACCAAAAAATCTACGAATAAACCTATTGTTCTTTGCATCCTACCGGACGCATGCCATGAATTATTTTGCATCTTTGGGGATTTTTATGCTTCAGGGACTCAGGTACAGAGGTAAAAAAAGCACTGTTGTTTGTTGGAAAAACAACATTAGGCTATTACAGCAGTAGGACAGGCTGCCTTGTCTGTTTTCACCTTTCTAAAGTTCCACCAACTACAGGTCCAGTACCAGGAACATTGAATATTTTGTCCACCTAGTAACAAACACAACATACCCGGTATTACAAACGTCAAACTAATCTCTGTGCTCCCTTACTGTAAGTCTTTCATTGACAGGGGAGGAGATGGGGAATGGGCAGCTTGTGTTCTCTGTGGACCCAACAAACTATCATGGAAAAAGTCTGCCTAATCAACAGAACTTGTGGTCTTGCATAAACAAAGCTCTACCATGTAAAACCGATTAGTGCCAAAGTCTCAGGGGCATTACTTTGGTCAAAAAGGGAAAAAAAAAACAAAATGAGGGAAATGTTAAATAAAATAGAATGCAATTAAACAATGGGGATGTGTCAGGTAGGAATTTTTCCTTGTTGCTCAGTATAAAAATAATACGGACTGCAGACTGTGTATAAAATGCAGACTGCTGACTATGTTTGTAAAAACTGTGCTAGTTGGTTCTAGTTAAGGTAAAATAAGATCAAAAGATCGCTAAATAGCACAACACTTGAGTTTAAGTTATAAATACTCCTAGAAATTTTGGTGGATGTGTGCCGCCCAGTTCTCCAAATCCTGAGCCTGACCAAAATGCTTTCTCTACAGCCACTTTTAGACCTGGTCTTGGTCTCTAACACCCATGACAGGGGTCACTGAGAGGCGATGTACATGTTAACATAGGTGTAAATCATATCATCATGGCTTAGAATATAACGTTGGATGATATATTTCAGTTATTATTCACGTATAGGTGAGTAACCCCTTCCCCCTAAATACAGCTTTCTTGCATTGCATAATGCCCCTATATTGTTGACCTTCTCATCTGGGTTCTTCATTTCCTCATATCCCCTAGGCTTTGAAATGGAATTGTGGCAGAATTTTACTCTCACTGACACCAATTAATACCATTTTTTATTTGGTGCGTCTCAATCTCACATCTTCTATTGGCTTAAAACTATAAAATTCAATTGAATTTTCCTCTAACTCCTTCTTTTTATAAAATTCAGAGTTTCGTTTTCAGTTGCCTTGAGCAGCGGCATAACCTTCCTTGCCCTTGCAGTATGCTTTCCTTCTCCACACAACGCTGACGTTGGGGACAGTAGACTACGCGACCAACCAAAGGAATGTTTGTGTGCGAGGCAAGGAGCTGGGACTACTGTTTTATGCTAGTCAACTATCCGCTTCTCTCAGTTTTACCTTTCTAAAGATGTTCTTATATACACAGTCCACATTTCATATTGTTTTATAATCAGTCCATAGTTTCTAGTCCTCATTTTATACCTAGTCCATGTTTTATACCCAGTCCGCAATCCCCTTTTTATACTGACTGTTTTCCTGGTGGCTTTGTTGCTTGCAAAAATATTTCTTAAGGGCTGGCTCTACTGCCAAAAAATAGCCCTTCATGTGGATTTGATATGCCAAATGTAAGTGAAAGCAGAACACAAACAAGTTTGCACCTTTAATAGACAGATTAAATATTTTTGCCTTGTCAAATGACATCTACATGTACCCTTGAAGATTGCAAGTAAAGTTTTTTTTGTTTACAAAACGATTAGAGAGAAACTCACCTGATACTCTGTTAATTCCTGTGCAAGTTTCTCCTGATCCATGGCTGATCGCGCTGGAGGTACAAGATTCAGAAACTTTTTTATGAGATTAAGATTCTCGCCAGTTACACAAGAGACCGTAAAAACTGGTGTCACCCTAAAGAAAAGAATATATACATTGACTTATTACTTGTAGTACAACCTTTTTCACAGGCAATATAAGGTCATAGCACTTTTGGGGTTATGTATGGTGCAATAATTGAATAACCAATGTACAAGAGTATTGAGAAGGGAATGAACAAATACTACTGCTAAGCACAACGGCTTACCAACAATACTTTCTGCAACAACAACCAAGCTACATTGGGTATCATAGTGAAAAACTGAAATGTACTGTATTTTGGTTGAAAACTCAAGTGTTATAGCTCATCACTGCTTCAAAATTTCAAAATTTTCTGGTGGAACATTTTTATAATTTATATGCGTAGCACAACATCAGGGACCACTTGCTAATGATTAAATAGGTAAATGTTCCTGGAATTATACAGCGGTTAAGTAAAGTAACTTACTGATTTGAAATGAAGTTTGTTGCAGCAACTATAACATCATCTTCAGTTTCAACAACAACGGGTACTTTTTTACAGCCAGGAGATTTTAAAAGTCGATCAAGAACTTTTAGGGTGTGTCCCACCATTGTTGGTAAACAGATGTCAGTTTTGTTTACGATCACTAAGGTAGGAACCTTGAGCGCCATGGCTAAACCCAGATGTTCTTTTGTAGTTCCAACTAAACATAATTTTCAACATTGCAAAATATTAATAACTGCAAGGAAACATAATAATAGTTGATTGCACAGTGTAGTAAGAGAATCATTTTAAAATTATCAATTAAGACAAAAAGTTAAATTAACTTTTAAAAAAACTTTTTTTTGCACACATACTGTACTTAAATGTATCTATGCATCTGTGATTATTGATAATTTATGGGAGATTTAAAAGAATTTAAATATATATTTTTTAATTTTCTTATTATTAGAAAACTGCACAAATTAAAGCTTGCAACAGAACTTGTAAAACTTCTTTTTTGGAAGTACTGGGGTCACCAGTTCCTGTCCAAAAATGAATGATTTCCAGACAGGGAACCAGACTGACATAGGAGAGGAATAAATGTGATAATCTACATGTGACAAAATCATGCAACCAACTATTCATCAAGACAGGGGGAGACACCAGCTACCGGGAATGTGCAACAAAGTGACTTCACACACTATAAATGTTAAGTACAATACTAAACAGTAACTCTGCTGTAAGCTTATATTTGAGCAAAATGCTGGGTTAAAACGCACCTACACCAGCGTTTCCAGCAATGACCAGCATAGCAAAATCTGGGGAATGACCCGTCAGACCAAATATTGTTGTTCTTAAATATTTGTGATGTCCAGCAAGGTCTATAAATGTAATGAGTTTGGATGACTGCTCACAAATGTCTTCTGCAGTGCGCGATTCACTGTAGTTTATAACCTAGGTAAATACAAAAAAGGGTGTAAATTCTCAAAATCTGGGGAATGACCCGTCAGACCATATATTGTTGTTCTTAAATATTTGTGATGTCCAGCAAGGTCTATAAATGTAATGAGTTTGGACGACTGCTCACAAATGTCTTCTGCAGTGCGCGATTCACTGTAGTTTATAACCTAAGTAAATACAAAAAGGGTGAAAATTCTCATTATTTAATACTTTTTTCAAAAATTCAGGTAAAAATCAATACGGAAATTAAGATTTGTAACCAGGGCTCCATTAAAATAAATTAGGGACTGCTGCCAGTCATGTTGACTGTCCAAAGAAATTTTAGCTTGGTCTTGTCTCTCTTCTGCCAGTTCAAAATGTTAAAAATAACACTATAATAACTTGAATGTGTTAGCCTAAAGAGCAAACACATGAACTGAAAATAGATGCTTGTCCTCTTGAGACACAATGGCTTGAAGCATTTTTTTTCTGGCCACCTACTTGCAAGTCCGTCAAAATGCCTGGCAACCTGAAAGTTTGTCCAGACAAATGATTGGGCCCCTTCTCATACAAGGAGTTTGGGAAAGTTAAGTACTACAGTATTTCATTGTACCTCTCCTTTACTATTGAATCCTAGTATTTCATGACTAATACTTGACGTTCTCCCACTTTGAATCTCATGAAGGTGTCGAAAAAGGTTCAACCGTGCTCGTCCACGGCCATTGTCTAACTCATCATGTGTTAAGACACCCAGCAGGGTACTTTTCCCAGCATCAACGTTTCCCAACACCGCGAGTCGTATGTCAATAAACTACAAAAAGAGTATCAAACCACTGAAATCTGCAAAAATTACTAAGATCTTTGAAACAGACTGAAAAGTGAACAAAGACAAAGTAATAGGAGTTTTGATATTACATAATTCTTTTTTGCAATCAACTGTACAGAATCAATGTTTTTATGTAATAAGAAATTACTGCAAAAGGCAAAAATTTTCTAAATCCTCCCACTTTTCAGCACTGATTTATAAGCTGGGTTTGATGTAATCGTCTGAAATGTCTTGATCATCCCAACTGTCCCTCATAAATGTTGGCAGCCAATACAATCTAGACAACTACATGGAAACCAGGCTAAAAAAGCACAGGTAACAACAATATTCTAATCCAATAGATCCCGTCTTTCAATGAATCAGTATCCATTTGCAACAAAATATTGCATACAGGGTGCAAAGAAAGTAAGTTTTACAGCTTGCCATTTGTGCAAGCTGTAGCTAGCATGTACTAGCCTAAAAGTTGATTCAACTGGCCAAAAAAATTTTTTGATGAGCAGGAATGATTACAGTTCTTCCATAATTTGAATTACCAAAAAACCTTCAATAAGCCCAACAGCAAAATCCACTAGCCCCAGGCTATCAGGCACTACTCAGAGCTGAAGATAACGGACAGCAGGCTGCCGGTCATGATGACCAGCCAAACATTTTTTAGCCTGGACAAACCCCGATTCTGGCCGGTCAAATAATGAATACTAATAATTTTTTTTTGCCTAAGGAATATCCAGTTATGCTGGCAATAGATCGTTATTAATACATTGACCAGTGTGTAAAGAAAGAAGTGTCCGATAGCCCAGGGCTAGTGGATTTTGCTATTGGGTTAGTGAATTCTGTTCTTAACTTGCCTGACGGGCAAGTGATGTTTTTTGAGGAATTTGAATAACAGAAGAACTGTGAAATAAATTCTGCTCATCAAAAAGCTTTTGGGGCTAGTTGAAATGATGTCTGGGCTGGTAAATGCTAACTTCAGCTTGTGTGAATTGCAAACTGTAAAAAAGATTTTCTTTGCACCCTGATTGACGTTCACATTTTTGACAGCAAGTTGGTGAAAAATGCATTTGCATGTTGTAGAGTTCCTTTCCGCGGTTTTCGCGGATTGGGTTAATTGGGTTATTTTATAAAATCTGCATGTACGCTTGTTTTACGTTGATGTTCCGAAATGAACATCGGTGGAACTTGATCTTTTTCCTTGCCTGGCACGTGATCGAAAGTCACCTCCTCAAAGAATTGTCGCTAATATTTTTGGCAAAGAAGTTGATTTGCATTGGCGAGAAGTTTGTTCCACAAACAGCGTGTTTATCATAAGAAGTCAATAAATAAATTTGGGTCATCGCGCAACATTTTATTGCGAAGGGCTCAAATGTCAACAGAAATTTGCATAAAGTTGTTTACAAGAACGAGAATCTAGCGCCGAGATAGACGACGACCTTCCCTCTTGATTAGCTTAAATGTTTATCAGACCATTCCGGAATCAAGTCTGCAAATGAGATTCACGTTTGACATAAAAGAAATAATAATTTATTAATTGTGCGCTAACATTTATTCCTGGAGAAACAGAGGAAAACCTGTTGAGAATTGCGATCGATTTACCTAAATTCCTTCGAATTCCCAAAGAAGGTCACATTACTGATTACAGCAAAGCAGAAAGTACAGTACGACTTGCCATGTTGCGTTACTTTTCAACTCAGTTTGTTATTGACTTTGTTGCGTTTCATTACGATATGATGACATGAAATTAATTTACTGTGGTGTTCTTTTTCTTAGAAGGGTTTAGTGCAAAGCAGCAAAAAACGCCAAAGCAAAAAGAAATCATTGCAGCGTTATAGAGCATTAAGCGACAACTTTATGGAAAATAAAATGTTTGTATCCAAAAATGACCAGCAAGACCGGAGTTTGACCGGTCAAGTCCGCGATCAGGCTGGACATTGTCTGTTGACCAACCGTTATTTTCAGCCCTGCTACTTGCTTTACATGCTGAGCATACCTTCTGATCATCTGGCACTCGCCGAACAAAGACCTCAGCTACTTCCCTTGCAAGGCTAGTGCCCGTGCTTTCCACTACATGACGTCGAAGCAAGGTGGTATGAGCACCGAGCTTGGATGCCATGACATTAAGTGTGTTAAGAGATGAATCCAGCTCTTCTCTTGTAAGACCAACAAACATGCCATTGTCTTTACAAAACGATTAGAGAGAAACTCACCTGATACTCTGTTAATTCCTGTGCAAGTTTCTCCTGATCCATGGCTGATCGCGCTGGAGGTACAAGATTCAGAAACTTTTTTATGAGATTAAGATTCTCGCCAGTTACACAAGAGACCGTAAAAACTGGTGTCACCCTAAAGAAAAGAATATATACATTGACTTATTACTTGTAGTACAACCTTTTTCACAGGCAATATAAGGTCATAGCACTTTTGGGGTTATGTATGGTGCAATAATTGAATAACCAATGTACAAGAGTATTGAGAAGGGAATGAACAAATACTACTGCTAAGCACAACGGCTTACCAACAATACTTTCTGCAACAACAACCAAGCTACATTGGGTATCATAGTGAAAAACTGAAATGTACTGTATTTTGGTTGAAAACTCAAGTGTTATAGCTCATCACTGCTTCAAAATTTCAAAATTTTCTGGTGGAACATTTTTATAATTTATGTGCGTAGCACAACATCAGGGACCACTTGCTAATGATTAAATAGGTAAATGTTCCTGGAATTATACAGCCGTTAAGTAAAGTAACTTACTGATTTGAAATGAAGTTTGTTGCAGCAACTATAACATCATCTTCAGTTTCAACAACAACGGGTACTTTTTTACAGCCAGGAGATTTTAAAAGTCGATCAAGAACTTTTAGGGTGTGTCCCACCATTGTTGGTAAACAGATGTCAGTTTTGTTTACGATCACTAAGGTAGGAACCTTGAGGGCCATGGCTAAACCCAGATGTTCTTTTGTAGTTCCAACTAAACATAATTTTCAACATTGCAAAATATTAATAACTGCAAGGAAACATAATAATAGTTGATTGCACAGTGTAGTAAGAGAATCATTTTAAAATTATCAATTAAGACAAAAAGTTAAATTAACTTTTAAAAAAACTTTTTTTTGCACACATACTGTACTTAAATGTATCTATGCATCTGTGATTATTGATAATTTATGGGAGATTTAAAAGAATTTAAATATATATTTTTTAATTTTCTTATTATTAGAAAACTGCACAAATTAAAGCTTGCAACAGAACTTGTAAAACTTCTTTTTTGGAAGTACTGGGGTCACCAGTTCCTGTCCAAAAATGAATGATTTCCAGACAGGGAACCAGACTGACATAGGAGAGGAATAAATGTGATAATCTACATGTGACAAAATCATGCAACCAACTATTCATCAAGACAGGGGGAGACACCAGCTACCGGGAATGTGCAACAAAGTGACTTCACACACTATAAATGTTAAGTACAATACTAAACAGTAACTCTGCTGTAAGCTTATATTTGAGCAAAATGCTGGGTTAAAACGCACCTACACCAGCGTTTCCAGCAATGACCAGCATAGCAAAATCTGGGGAATGACCCGTCAGACCAAATATTGTTGTTCTTAAATATTTGTGATGTCCAGCAAGGTCTATAAATGTAATGAGTTTGGACGACTGCTCACAAATGTCTTCTGCAGTGCGCGATTCACTGTAGTTTATAACCTAGGTAAATACAAAAAAGGGTGTAAATTCTCATTATTTAATACTTTTTTCAAAAATTCAGGTAAAAATCAATACGGAAGTTAAGATTTGTAACTAGGGCTCAATTAAAATAAATTTGGGACTGCGGCCAGTCATGTTGACTGTCCAAAGAAATTTTAGCTTGGTCTTGTCTCTCTTCTGCCTGTTCAAAATGTTAAAAATAACACTATAATAACTTGAATGTATTAGCCTAAAGAGCAAACACATAAACTGAAAATAGATGCTTGTCCTCTTGAAACACAATGGTTTGAAGTATTTTTTTCTGGCCGCCTACTTGCAAGTCCGTCAAAATGCCTGGCAACCTGAAAGTTTGTCCAGGCAAATGATTGGGCCCCTTCTCATACAAGGAGTTTGGGAAAGTTAAGTACTACAGTATTTTATTGTACCTCTCCTTTACTATTGAATCCCAGTATTTCATGACTAATACTTGACGTTCTCCCACTTTGAATCTCATGAAGGTGTCGAAAAAGGTTCAACCTTGCCCGTCCACGGCCATTGTCTAACTCATCATGTGTTAAGACACCCAGCAGGGTACTTTTCCCAGCATCAACGTTTCCCAACACCGCCAGTCGTATGTCAATAAACTACAAAAAGAGCATCAAACCACTGAAATCTACAAAAATTACTAAGATCTTTGAAACAGACTGAAAAGTGAACAAAGACAAAGTAATAGGAGTTTTGATGTTACATAAATTTTTTTTGCAATCAACTGTACAGAATCAATGTTTTTATGCAATAAAAAATTACTGCAAAAGGCAAAAATTTTCTAAATCCTCCCACTTTTCAGCACTGATTTATAAGCTGGGTTTGATGTACCGGTAATCGTCTGGAATGTCTTGATCATCCCAACTGTCCCTCATAAATGGTGGCAGCCAATACAATCCAGACAACTACATGGAAACCAGGCTAAAAAAGCACAGGTAACGACAATATTCTATTTCAATAGATCCTGTCTTTCAATGAATCAGTATTCATTTGCAACAAAATATTGCATACAGGGTGCAAAGAAAGTAAGTTTCACAGCTTGCCATTTGTGCAAGCTGTAGCTAGCATGTACTAGCCTAAAAGTTGATTCAACTGGCCAAAAAAATTTTTTGATGAGAAGGAATGATTACAGTTCTTCCATAATTTGAATTACCGAAAAACCTTCAATAAGCCCAACAGCAAAATCCACTAGCCCCAGGCTATCAGGCACTACTCAGAGCTGAAAATAACGGACAGCAGGTTGCCGGTCATGATGACCAGCCAAATATTTTTTAGCCTGGACAAACCCCGAGTCTGGCCGGTTAAATAATGAATACTAACAATTTTTTTTGCCTAAGGAATATCCAGTTATGCTGGCAATAAATCGTTATTAATACATTGACCAGTGTGTAAAGAAAGAAGTGTCCGATAGCCCAGGGCTAGTGGATTTTGCTATTGGGTTAGTGAATTCTGTTCTTAACTTGCCCGACGGGCAAGTGATGTTTTTTGAGGAATTTGAATAACAGAAGAACTGTGAAATAAATTCTGCTTGTCAAAAAGCTTTTGGGGCTAGTTGAAATGATGTCTGGGCTGGTAAATGCTAACTTCAGCTTGTGTGAATTGCAAAGTGTAAAAAAGATTTTCTTTGCACCCTGATTGACGTCCACATTTTTGACAGCAAGTTGGTGAAAAATGCATTTGCACGTTGTAGAGTTCCTTTCCGCGGTTTTCGCGCGTTTTAATGTTACGTTCTACCTTGAGTATCATTGCACGGCGGTGTCTGAAGTCTCTAGAGGTAAAAAGTGAAGCGTAAATCCTTTTCAAACTCCCAAGGTTCAGGAAACGTAATACACATACAATTCAGCAAACTTAAGAAATTACGAAAAAAAAAATTGGGTTATTTTATAAAATCTGCATGTACGCTTGTTTTACGTTGATGTTCCGAAATGAACATCGGTGGAACTTGATCTTTTTCCTTGCCTGGCACGTGATCGAAAGTCACCTTCTCAAAGAATTGTCGCTAATATTTTTGGCAAAGAAGTTGATTTGCATTGGCGAGAAGTTTGTTCCACAAACAGCGTGTTTATCATCAGAAGTCAATAAATAAATTTGGGTCATCGCGCAACATTTTATTGCGAAGGGCTCAAATGTCAACAGAAATTTGCATAAAGTTGTTTACAAGAACGAGAATCTAGCGCCGAGATAGACGACGACCTTCCCTCTTGATTAGCTTAAATGTTTATCAGACCATTCCGGAATCAAGTCTGCAAATGAGATTCACGTTTGACATAAAAGAAATAATAATTTATTAATTGTGCGCTAACATTTATTCCTGGAGAAACAGAGGAAAACCTGTTGAGAATTGCGATCGATTTACCTAAATTCCTTCGAATTCCCAAAGAAGGTCACATTACTGATTACAGCAAAGCAGAAAGTACAGTACGACTTGCCATGTTGCGTTACTTTTCAACTCAGTTTGTTATTGACTTTGTTGCGTTTCATTACGATATGATGACATGAAATTAATTTACTGTGGTGTTCTTTTTCTTAGAAGGGTTTAGTGCAAAGCAGCAAAAAACGCCAAAGCAAAAAGAAATCATTGCAGCGTTATAGAGCATTAAGCGACAACTTTATGGAAAATAAAATGTTTGTATCCAAAAATGACCAGCAAGACCGGAGTTTGACCGGTCAAGTCCGCGATCAGGCTGGACATTGTCTGTTGACCAACCGTTATTTTCAGCCCTGCTACTTGCTTTACATGCTGAGCATACCTTCTGATCATCTGGCACTCGCCGAACAAAGACCTCAGCTACTTCCCTTGCAAGGCTAGTGCCCGTGCTTTCCACTACATGACGTCGAAGCAAGGTGGTATGAGCACCGAGCTTGGATGCCATGACATTAAGTGTGTTAAGAGATGAATCCAGCTCTTCTCTTGTAAGACCAACAAACATGCCATTGTCTTCAACACCAATCTCATATATTGCTTCCCCGTCTCCTTCCTGAAGGCGCCATTTCATCTGTGTTACCAGGTGCTCCAGACGAGACGGAGAGGGATTCACAAGTTTCAGCTGTCATGATTTGTGAAAGAAAATGTTTAATCAAAATATTTTATTGATAAAAATATTCTTGTGTTTATGAAGTTTATCTAGTTTCTGCAAAGTGACCTTTAACCTAAAACACACTGTATTGTATTTGAACAGGTCTTCATCGAAAATGCCTTTGATTCCCAGCCACATATACATTTGTCGGTGTGTTAGAATAAGGGCAAGGGGTGCCCAGGAAATAACCACTATAAAAAGCTTGAAATCTTAAGGGCGTACATCTGTAAGCTCTGTAAATCATAGAAACAATGGTATTTGCATTAATTAACGCCGATAACCAATAAAATAGTTTGTAAAACTTATGCTCTGAGTGTCCGGTGAATAAAGCGACAGAGTTTTGCATTTGAAATCAATCCCCTGGGAAACTGGTGGGAGTTGATCTGTACCAGTTACTTTACTTGATGAGTTTCCAGCTTAAGCTATTTTAAAGCAAATACGTACAAAAAATCTGTTACATGAAACATTTTCATTGAAAACATAACGGTAGTTTTAGCCGTTAGATAGGTGTAAATGTCGATCGATTGAGCTCATTTATTTTATTTGAATTTTTTTTCCCGCGCAAAGGATAAAAGTAAGCTTAA